>JAKTXG010000053.1:0-95953 GCA_030561385.1 Suhomyces bribrorum | reverse complement strand
TGTCTCGAACAACAACGTAGAATTCGAATGGGAAGGTATCCAAATATTTCTCTACCTTTAGGTTCATAGCTCCAGTGATAGGATCGGGAACGTAACTGACTTGACTCATATGATAAAAACTACATTATTATAATTATAGGTTAAAAAAAAAAAAGGCAATTAGTTAGTCACCAGATGCGGGGTCCAAGTGGGGCTATGGTCCCGTATATTTCAAACTAATAGTTAAACCAGGTTTTACGAATGACCGGTTGTGGGGAGGGGGGGGGGAAGCAGGAGGTGGAGGTGGGGTGGGAGTCATCTATAGTGAACCATTTCGCACTGCCGGATTTGGGCAGGCCAGGCGAGAGAAAAAAAAAAAAAATTGGTACTAGTTAGTCCCACAAATTGCCCTCGGTGCATGGTAATAGAGAGGAGGTTAGCCCGGGGCCATATGAAACGAACAAATATTAAGCTTGGACAATTGGAGGTAGAACTAGGCACAAAATTGGGGCTGGCGGGGCTGGGTGATTTTGTCGACTGTACATAAGATACCGTGCCATTTATTATTGGTTTGCACTTTTAGTTGTAGTGTTAGTTGTAGTGAGAGTAAAATATCGATTGTTGTCATCAATAATTATCAATAATTATCAATAATTATCAATAATTATCAATAATCATCAATAATCATCAATAATCATCAATAATCATCAATAATTTTAAACAATTATAAACAATTTTAAACAATTATAAACAAATTATAAATAAATTATAAATAAATTATCCTGGTTTCAACCAGTTTACAAATTGATTATATTCGATAATTTATTGGTGTTGATTAATATTTTTGATACTTGTTGTGTGGTGTCAGTGGGGAGTTGCCTTGCGATGATGCTGTTAGTCTAACGTAATTGGGCTTACAGCTATTTATGCCCGTTTACCTCGGTGCCTACGTAGAAATCGGTGGCATGGCTTATTTTATATTATTTTTGCTGTTTTTTTTTTTGCTCTTGGTGGGTCCAAAATAAATTGTTGGTTATGTTCAATGGCCTCCTTATTGCATAGAAAATCTGCCTTTCCTCCGCCAACTTCTCTGACCCGAGGATTCTTCCTATATCCCTACATCTGTCCCTACATACATAAGTCCGGTACAACTCCGTTCCGTTTCCATACATGTATCCCCAACCAGCTACTATTTTGGTGGTGACCCCAAGCCTTTTTTTTTATTTATTTATTTATTTATTGTCTCTTTCTCTATATTCATACGCTTTTCTAATTACGGCTCTTTTCTAATTACGGCTCTTTTTTTTAATTATGGCTCTTTGGTGTTTGGCTCCTTTTTTCGTTGGCTCCTATTTTCTTTTGGCTAACCGTTTCTCTATGGATCTCACCCTGGCCCTTTTTGGCTCTAAACCACCAGATGAGGTGGATCCCTACAGGTTGCCTCACTTTTTGGTTGTGCCAACAATCTATGTTCCATATGCTTTGGTGCCTACCTGTTGATTACTGAAGAACGTACAATCCCCACCAAAAATACTGGCAAATCTACAAATTTATTTCCGTTACCTTTGCAATTGTAGAAGTCTTTTGCTGCCAATTACGTAAATCCCCCGGTGATAACCCCCCCCCCCCCCTCCCAATCTCGTCAATCTTGGGGGCCTGTCACCCAGATATTTTCCTATTGTTGCATGTGCTGATTATATTTTGCGGCTGTTCCTGTAGTAACTTTGATAACTCATAATCGTCGATGCCGTTTGACAGGCACCCAGCGAAATCAACCTTAACTTCCGGTGGCCGGGTGTACCTTAATGGTGATAATATTTTATTATGGCCCTTTTTTTTTTTGCTTCAAATTATGGCTGTCAGCCTCCAATTAGATCTTGGTAATATTTCGAGTCTTATCATTGGTGGATGAGGCGTTGAATCCTAGAGAAATATTCGGGAAATAGCCCCCTCTTTTCCTCGGCCCTCAATCCCCGGGTTTCTTATCGAATTTGGTAATGACTCTCCCTCATCTGTTGATGTTTTTACCAATTGCCAAATATTAACTTTAACAACCGGTACGTTACCAATTCTCACCTCACCACTAGTACAGTAGTTACGGTCGCGCCTAACCTTACAATACAATGGTTCTATTCAATAAATCATATTATTGTCAACTCATTAAAGTTGCTTATTGTACAAATCCTGATGCCATCAACTGACCAGCTGACGAGCTGAAAATACACTGAATACTTGGCCACAACACCCAACTCTGGTGCTGGCGTGCATGCGGTTGGCCCATTTGAGCCTCAATCCGACCAATAGAGTTTCAACCAAAACTGCCCACTAACCATTGAGGCAAATTATCTCGTCCTGATTTCGTGAAGCTGGTTGGTGTTTGTTGGGCTTATTTTGTTTTAGTAAAAAAAAGGGTTCGGCCTCGCTAAATCATACCTTCCTTATTTTCTTCATCTTGGCTAAACAATCATCACAATACCACTTACCCTTTGGTGGATTCTTGAACCCAATACAGGGCAAATGGAACCATTCTCGTTTACAATCATCTCCATCACATCCCACCATCTCACCAAAAGATACTTGATTACAGTAACAATAAGTCGGTTCACCACTGCCTGATTTTCCAGACGTATTCGGTTGGGTTTCAGCTCTGAACTTGCCTTCGTAACCTCTACCTTCGCCATCTGAATTTTGGTTACTTTTGTTTTCATCTTCTTTTCTGGGTTTGGTCTTCTTCTTAGGAGGATTCGTCCCCACAGAAACAGCACCACCTCCATTGGAAGGAGTGCCTGGTCTTTGGATGTCATCGGCTTCTTTTCTTTGCCTCTTTTTGCCATTGCCAGAAACGATGGTACTATTGGTAGATGAGGATCTGGCAGATTCCAATGGGGTCATTTCCTTGGATCTCTTTTTCTTGCCAAGACCGTTTTCTTCCATCAATTCTTCTTTGCTTGCTTTCTTAGCAGCCAATGCTTCTCTTCTACTTTCACTTCTCTGGGATTGTGCCGACCGATCAGCACTAGACGTAGACATAGAAGTAGATGAGTCCATAATCATAGCAGGGTGGTTCAACGGCCCAATACGTATAGATTCGGGGATCTCGTTGTTGTTGATGATGAGTTTGTAGTCATTGTTGATTCTAAACATGTGTTTGTTCAATAGCTCGGTTGCAACAGAAGTAACATGCATTTTTTCTTCCAAACATGGAATGATTTCGTTGATTTTATCTTTTATCACGCTCAATCTTTTCTTTTCAAGCGCCTTGTCTGGACCTGGGCTCTTGGATGGCACTGGTGAAGTATGTTGGTTGTCTTTGGTATCAGAGGCCAAATCAGTTTCCGTTGGCGGTTGGTGGAGATCTCCAATATACTTCTGGATCAAATAGTTGATCTGGGGCACCGTGTTAATACACTTTGCATCGATCTCTTTGAGTAAGGTAGAGTACTTGATCAAATCCAAAGGTAACGCTTCAAAGGCATCGCTGATATCGTTGAGCCCTGGAAGAAGCTCATTGATATTGTTGATGGTCTTGGACCGCTGCCTGTACTGCTGGAACTGCTGTTGAGTCTGCTGGGCGCCGAGCCTGTTGATTAGACGCTGTGACTTTTGTCGAGAAGGAAGATCCTGGTAAGTCATGGCTGGTGACAGTCAGAGAATAGCAGGAGAAATTGGTGAAAAGTCGGATGAAAGGAGAACGTTTGGACGGAACTGGGCGGCACGTGACTCCCGGCTTGCTGTGGTTTTGTTGTTGTTGTATTCAGTAGGGCCTGCTGTGAATACAACGTGCTTTTGGTGGTAAGATGGAGAAATGGAGTCGATGAAGGAGGCGGCTGGTATATGCAGGTGTTGATACTTTAGATGGTGAGTGCAGGACTCAATCTAGCCTGATAGGATGTGCGTTGACCATGGGTGTGTAGCAACCGCAGGATATGGAGACTGGGGATGAATAGAGGTGGTTTATTGAACGGCCGGAGGTAGTGCCCCGCACAGGCCTTTGTATGGGTAATTTTAGGGAAATGGCGATGTATATTCTGGAAGGAGAAAAACACCAGCGTTTTTACGGTGGTTGAAGACTGAAAAATATTGAAAAAACGTAATAATTGGTAATTAATAAGACGTGGGAATTCAGGTAGTTTTTGGTAGTTTTAGGTGGTTTTTTGATGGATTTTAGGTGGTTTTTTCTGATGGATTTTAGGTGGTTTTTTTGATGGTTTCTTGGTGGATTTTGGTGGGGTAAAAAAAAAAAAAAAAGAGTTGTTTCAAGCACCTAATGATGTTTCTTAATTGTTATCAGCTCATTAACTATGAGTATACAACAAAAACAAGCAAGGCCGAGACTTTGGAAGGCATTACCATGAAAACGGACCCAATTGCACTTGGAACGAGTCCTCTTCGGTACTTACAAGGGTGGTATTTGCGATAAACCCGAAACGGTACTATGTTTCATTACACTCGGCAGAGGAAAAGGAGCTATTTTCCGAGCTGCCGGATTCCTAAGGTGGGGTCTGTTCGGGGCATTTATTGCAGCCACACCACAAAAGGGCCATAAGCGGTAATAGTCACCAAAAGTGCACCAATCTCTCTTCCCTAGTCACACTTACCCGAACTCGCAAGTTGGCCACTAAGAAATTGTAACCGTTGATAGCCCTGAAACCCTAATTTTGCAACCACTGGTGAAAATTGCACATTTGAGCACACAAGTCACGTGACAGCACCATACCATGTAAGTCACTAAGGATAGTAGAACGACAGCAGGACTGTGAATGAGCGGTGGGAACGGGATGGTAGATGTAGGGAGGGGCGTTTGAGCAGGTTGCAGGGGCTCCTGATGGTTTCGATAGCAAAGTACCGCCGTGCCCCGTCACGACGCCACTGCGTGATAAGTGGGCAAATTAGCCAAGGTCACATGACTGTCTATAATCAAGTCCAAAGGCCATTTTGCAATAACATCATTACCAGTTATAGCAGATATAATTGGTGACCTCCAACCTTGTGACGTCTACTGGATTCCAAACACCATCAGCCAAGAACCCGCCCATGGTCAATAAACCCCGACTTTCCCCGCCACAGTCCTCCGTTCACTAATCATAACTGAGGCATCAATCTAAAACTCCGAACCTTCATCACCACAACCACGACTGGCAACCCCGGTTTTGGGATATCTTTTAAAGCAGCGACCAGTTATTCCACGCCATAGAAGGGCCCTTCCCAATTGGGTATTGTAACCTGACCAAGAATCGGCGATTTGATAGGCTATTTCGCAGTCGGTTCCCCCCCAGTTGTTTTACAGACTGTGGCGGCCTTCGAATATAATTTTTAACTATAGCGATATTTCATCATTATTCAACACTATAAGACGTGTTTATCACACAATTGGAATTGCCTGCCTTGGAACACGCGGCTACAATCATATTATATTATATACATATAAAGGTATTTTCTCCGGGTCCTGTCAACTCTCGATCACTAGTTCTATCAGATATTGTATTTTTATCATCTGTTATCTGTTTCCTCCCTAATAATACTTTGGTAGGACCCTTTCCGATTCCGATTTTGCTTCTTCCCTAAAAAGTTTCTTCAAAAGCAATCTATCATATATACCCGATACTGTTGTTGTCTGGTATTATCCATGCTTGAACCTTAACTATATGGACCGAGAGAAGCCACAGTTGGAGCGATCCTATAGTAGAAGAAAGGTACTTAATAGTGACCAAGAACAGAATTATGGTAACCAAACAACTTCCAATCATAATAATCAAACTAATAATCATCTGAACGATCATAGATTCAATTTATTAAACCGCAATATGTTTCTGCCTCAACCAAGACCTACCAGTCCCTTAGTTAGTAACTCGCCCCCGGCCAAAAAGTTACGGGGTGACCTATTGGAAGGATCAACAAACATTAACTATTTCCCTTCTGACAGAAACACCGGCCAAATCGATCATAATTTATCTTATACAAGAGGATATCAAAATCCATCTGAACTGAATGTTCGGAACAAACGACCTGTTGGTGGTGAAAGCGATGAGGATGAGCGGTTTTTAAGACTTGCAAGAGAAGCTTTGGTGGCAACTGCTCATGGTGTAAATCCTTCAGGCTCCACGTTAGTAGATCCTACAATCCAAGATCTCCTTCGGAGACTACAATATGCTGCTTCACCTCATGGAAACCCCATCAAAAGGTCTGAGGGGATCACTGCAAATGAAAATGGACAATTGATGATCCAAGGTTTTTATCAGCAATTCCCCAACTTAAGTAACGATATATTTACAGGTAATTCCACCAAGAGTGGCGCTCCTACCAAGAACAATTCAGAAACCCGAAACCATCCTAGCTCTTATAATGATGGATGGAACTTTTTGATTGGAGAACCAGTCACATTAAAGGGAACACCATACAAGGACATTGAAAACGCCCAAAGCAACGCTTATGACGAAGATGACGACGAGAATGACGGTGATGGTGATGAAGACGAAGAAGATGAGGATGAGACGATTATCAACCGGGCCATATTAAAGGGTCGTAAAGGGTCCACCACTATAGAAGATCCAAGTAGAAAATTCTTGTGTACCAAATGTACCATGTCTTTCCGACGGTCGTCAGATTTGAAGCGTCACGAAAAACAACATTTAGTGATTCCACCCAATATCTGTGAGCTTTGTGGAAAAGGGTTTGCCCGGAAAGATGCATTAAAAAGGCACATGGCAACGCTCACATGTAAGAGAAATGCCAACAAGAAGTTATATTCAGAGAATTTAAAGTATCTTGAGGAAAAACGAAATGGACAACGAAGCTAGAGACTGTCAGGGTTTGTATTAGGTAATTCTGGTAATTAGCAAGGCACAAACAAACGAAACAAGCTTGGAAGTGCATTATAAAACACACAATACACCATGCTATAGACTATTATGGAACAATACCAGCAAAAAAGTGTAGTGAAAAAAAAAAAAAAAAAAAAGTCAGTGTAGTGACCATCATCGTAGTTTAGATGGCCTTGACTAAATGGACCCGGGCAGTCACTGAAATATTTCCCAGGTCCGAGATGGGCTCGGTGATACTGTATGGATATAAATTTTGCACCCAATGCACGGACACCAAAGGAGCCAAAGGAGCCAATGGATCCGGATCTAGAAAGGATTGAGGGTCAAAACGACGTCAGTCGGGTGTAGGAATAGAGAACACACCAACTACCGAAAGTATCGGCTTCCACCGGGCCAAAAAGAGAGACTTTTTTACAAGGCCATTGCAGTCTTTGTAAGAGTGTTAAAGAACGAAATACCGGGAACTGGTGGATAGACGAAAAAAAAAAAAAATCTACGAAAGAGGCAGGAACGAGAAACCCGAGTTTGTTACCAAACAAGGTTACGAGAGGAAGTAGTTAACTTTTTGGATAATTCAATTCAGGTTGGTTCGCATCACCACCAGCACCAATTTTGACACCAGAAGCAGCACCCCCAAAAAAAACATGGTGGTAGCAGAAGAGGTGAACTATTAAGAGGATGGTGCTTGGTGGACGCTAGACAGGGAAAATCGCCAGGTACGGCGACAGGAAGTGACGGTGTCAAAAGAGAGTGACATGACTAAAGTTAAAACGGCAAAGGTAAGAGAGAAATTTTTTTTCTTAATTGTATAGTCGCTAAACCGTTACTAGCCCCAAACTAAAGGTTACTAGCCCCAAGGTTACGTCATATCCATTTTCCCGATGCAATCACATGTAGTAGTTGGCAAGGTCATCACTAGCCAGGCTAACCATCAGGCCGAGCAGGTGATTTGCACGTGCGGCCCCAATCCGAGGATGAATCGACCCCAGAACTAGCCTGCGACCACTGTCCTGCACCAAGCACTGACCTAAAACGTCTTGTAGCTGTCAAATGATACTAGTTCAAAAGGACTAGCACATATCCACGCCAGTTGGCCAGTAGCGGCCACTGACGGGTTGCCCACACCCCTGTTAAAAAAAAAAGGCCTTCTTAGTTCGGAACCCATCCGGATCCAACGGGTGTTTTTCAAATCACATCCCCCCCCCCGTGACTTGCTGTCCATTCTGTTTTAAATATCTCAAGCTTATCGGTTTTCCTTCTGCCGTTATGTCCTCGGTTAATCGTCCACCGATACTAAAATTTCTTTTCGCACTTTAATGAGAAGAGAGCCTTATAAATATGACCAAGGCAGCAACTTTACTAACCCATTGCAGATTGTTTCCAGGTCGATTGTTAATAACGAAACGACATTTACACCTATTTATACCATCGAAGTTCCCTGCTACATTTTCTACTGGTTGTATTGGTAAATCACGATATTTCACCATGGCTCCTATCGATAGATTACAACAAATCAACAATATCTTGTCGCCCAATCTTGCTGGGGCCAAGCTGAAGATCATCCCGGTCCATCCTTTCAAGATCGGGGTCATTGGCTCGGGAAACTGGGGGACCACCATTGCCAAGGTGTTGGCCGAAAACGCCACTGCTCGTCCTCATTTGTTCAAGCATTATGTTCACATGTGGGTGTTTGAAGAGAAGGTTGATGGCCAGAACTTGACTGAGATCATCAACACAAAACATCAGAACGTCAAATACTTGCCAGGCGTCGATTTGCCCAAGAACTTGGTTGCTGAACCAAACATGGTCAAGGCAGTACAGGATGCTGACTTGATTGTGTTCAACTTGCCCCATCAATTCTTGCCCAAAGTGGTGAAACAATTGAAAGGTAACTTGAAGCCCCACGCAAGAGCCATTTCCTGCTTGAAGGGTTTGGAGGTCACCCCAGAAGGCTGCAAATTGTTGTCCACCTACATCACAGAAAACTTGGGCATTCAATGTGGTGCCTTATCGGGTGCAAACTTGGCCCCTGAAGTCGCCAGAGGTAAATGGTCCGAGACTACCGTGGCCTACAAACTCCCTGAGGATTACCTTGGCCCAGGTAAGGATATTGACAGAGACCTTTTGAAGGCTGCCTTCTATAGACCATACTTCCATGTCAACGTCATTGAAGACGTTGCCGGTGTTTCTGTTGCCGGTGCCTTGAAAAATATCGTGGCTTTGGCTGTCGGGTTTGTTGAAGGTCTTGGCTGGGGTGACAATGCTAAGGCCGCCATCATGAGAGTGGGTTTGCTTGAAACCATCAAGTTTTCCAAGACTTTCTTCCCCGAATCTCTCCCTGATACCTTTACTGGAGAATCTGCCGGTGTTGCTGATTTGATCACTACTTGTTCTGGTGGTAGAAACGTCAAGGTGGGTAGATACATGGCTGACACTGGTGCATCTGCTGAAGAGGCTGAAAAGAAGTTGTTGAACGGCCAATCTTCTCAAGGTATCATCACTGCCAAGGAAGTGCATGATTTATTGACCAATGTGAAAAAAGTGGACGAATTCCCATTATTCGAAGCCACCTATCAAATCATTTATGGCTCAGAGTCCATTGAAAACTTGCCACAATTATTGGAAAGAGATTGAGTCTTTGACCAATCAAGTATTTCAATTACTGATTTTACAAGCATCACATTTACCATGACCCTACCTACTAAAGTAGATGTTTATAGATTTAGGTTAAGGACAATATAGAGTGTTTTGTGCATCTGGCATCTGCCTGCTCCTGTAATTTTGAATCTTTACAAGTATTTCCACAACTTTATCACTAATAACTGAATAAACTCAAACAAAAATTGGAATATTCGAATCCTTTGATCAATGTAATAAAACAGAACTAGCTAGAGATAATTGCTAGAGACAACTGGTTTGGCTTCAAAGCAAAAGAAGCCGTCTCCAAGCCCATAGCAAATTCTTGAAGTTATTCAAGTTCCCATTGAGATGAGTCGATATACCTTCACTAACCATTCATTCAGTCGTTTCATTTCAGCAATTTCCGGTTCCTTATCAACCAGCAAAACTACTTACCTTGACCAAAATTACTACATTTTCTTTCATTTAAAATGTAAACTCATCATTTACGTTTCCCTGATAGCAAATGCAGACAAACCCCTTTAGCAGACTGTACCGTCACTTCCTTTGATAAAACGTCAGTCGCTGCTGTTCTTTTTAGTGTCGTCAACTCATGAACACTCCCTAATCGAAACCCTTTATTGATTCTATTAATCTATTAATTAAACGAACAGCTTCCGCCTAACGGACCAGCGTTTGGAATTATAACTCATTCAATTAATTATACGTTAACTATTTTACAATATTGGACAAGTAGCAAACACACATGCAAATGACAACTGCTCTTGAATCTGTGATCAATGAGAATTACTCGAGTCCTACTCAGACGGCATCATATGTTTGACACAAAACCATCCGATCTATCACCGTTTATCCGGCAAATATCGAAGTGGTTTGATCTTCCCTAGAGTTACAGCGTGTTAAGTTTTCTTTTTATTTTAGCAAGCTCGAACAGTGCCCCAATTATATCTTCATTTTCTTGTCACCATTTTCATGACCCTCCCCCTTTCTCTTTTTATCGTGTTTTGCTCTATACTTAGCCAAAAACTTCTCCATAAATATAGTACAATACTCCTTAATCTTTTTCAACTTGGCTCTTTCCAACTCCTTTGGAGGGGACGACTTGGAGTCCTTTTTGATTTCTTTGGCCACCAAAATTTTTACAATATCTTTAGCACACCCCTTAACATTGTCTCTACCGATTTCGGCCTCATACTTTTTGATGAAATTAGGAATATGCGTCGCCAAAGCCCGAGTCCATTTCTTTTCCAAGGCATCAGGAGTGTTTTTAGATGGCCTTTTTAATTTTTCCCCTTGTTTCTTTAACTTTTCCTGGATCTTATTTCTTTCTTCAATTTGCTTCTTCTTCTGATCATCACCCGATTTCTTGATTAACTCCTGTAGCTCCTGCTCTCTCTGCTGAAGCTTTAAAAACTGTTCTTCTTTTTCCAATTTCAATCTCTCCTCTTCCTGTTGTGCAACGAACGATTTCCCATTGGATGCTCTACCAGAAAAGTTATCGTTCGAACGAGAACCGTATTTTTCAGACTTTCCAGAAAATTTGTCACCTCCAGGACCTTTTGGTCTATAAACTTTCTGATCCGGTTTGGACCCAGTTTTGGGTCCCGTGGGAACTGACGCAGTTGGTCTTTCCCATTTTGAAATATTCAATTCTCGGTGATAATAATAGTTGCTCTTGGTGTTTTCATCAAAGGCCATTTCCCATCCATCTGGAAGATCACCTTCCGGTTCTTCTGACGTAGACTCCACTCTTGGAGATCTTGACCCCTTTCTACCATAAGATGATGAGATACTTTCGGATTTTGTTTTTGGTATTCTGTAAGCCATTTGTAAATTGCCCCATTCATTCAATAATTCACCTGCCAATTTTTTGATTTCATCATTTGGACTAGCCAGTTGAAGATCTTTAACCACATTTTCAATTTGAGAAGACGAAATTTTGTTTCTGGTGAATTTAGGCCATTTAGAAAGAATAGACAAAATTTCAAGAACTAAATCATCATCAACACCTCTGAACTCCTTAATAAGAGTGGAAAATGTTTTGTAGCCGTGGAATCGAACGATCAAGGAATTGATACCGTCGTCATTGGTGATGTAGATCCGTTGGACCAATTTTTTGACAATATTGATGTCTTGGGGTTTCATCAAAGCACCCATAACTTTGGAGACGTCTTGTTCTTCCAAGTTTTGGACTTGGATAGATTTGATAAACATTTCATTGATGACGGCATCTTCACCTTGTTGTTTAGGTCTAAGATGTTTGTTTTCCTTCAACCATTGCTTTTCCTGCTTAGCAGTGACGCCTAAAGCTTCAGATAAGCCATCAGGTAGAAGTAATGCGGCGTCGGTTTGGGTTTTTCCACCCATGAACTTGACACAGTTGGGCTCCCCACAGTAACAAGGTTGGGATTGAGCACCATAACGATCGACATTATAATCAAAAGTGATCTCTTCATTTTTTTCGATTTTCCTCTTGGCAAAGATCCCCATTCTTAATTTATCACCCACCACCCACTTATCAACGTAGGCATTAGGATTACATGAATGATTACAGAATCTGGCCAAGGAACCTTTTACGGTGGCATCGATAAATGAATCGGATTTCAACATCATGAAATAGAAATGCTTGAGGTTTTGTTTGTCGTAATCCAACATTCTTTCTCGAAAAGCGTTTTCATCAATGACTTCACCTATATATTCATAGATAAACCCATTTTCAGGTATCACGTCTTCTGCTCGTAATCCATAGCCCTTGAGCTCGGTTTGAAACACCGACACCGAAGCGTACTCGCGCTTTTGGAATCGTTGATTCTGACAATCTGATCCACAGAGACATTGACTATTCACACACTCGACCGAGGTGACTTTATTGATACAGTTGGAATCATCTCCACACGCCATGTTCTTTTGGGTGTCGGGATCCCAGAATTCCTGACAGTCACAAGTCATGAACTCCTGCTGGTTGGACGACCCGATGCTTTTGGGGGTGTAGGTACATTTCTTGATCTCTTCAAAATGGGTTTTGGCTTCGGCCGTCTTATCTATGGAAATATCTATGGAATCCATGGCGGTTGAGCGGGGGGAAAGTGCAAAATAAGTTTGGAGGGCACAGCGGACGAACGGAGCGATGGTGGTCTCTGCGGAATGATGGGAAGCTGTGAAGGCTGGGGGACGCCAACTGGGAGAAGTAATGTTTTGGAAAATTTTCTAACGACGGTATCAGTGTGAGTGCATATAGTTGCGACCGGTCACGTGAGAATGGATAGGCCAGCAGAGTTAAGGGAAGAGAAAGGGAAGAAGAAAGGTATGTTGTGGGGGTAGGGGTGGCGAGAGGGTGGGATGACCAAGGGGCGGAGCTGCTGTGACGGTGTGGGGCGTTTTTGGGGTGGTGATTATGGAGCTTGGTGGATTGGAATGGGGAGAAATAGCGAGGCTGCACTGGGAACAGCGAGACTGTAGGGAGTCGTAGCGAGACTCATATGGAAGTCTAGCGAGACTGCGGGGAGAAATAGCGAGACTCATATGGAAGTCTAGCGTGACTGTAGGGAGATCTGGCGAGACTGTAGGCAGATCTGGCGAGACTGTAGGGAGATCTAGCGAGACTGTAGGGAGATCTAACGAAATGTGCCCTGAATTAGTGACAATACCCCAACCTGCTACCAACAACAGGCAACATGTGATTTACTGGAAACACCACTCGATGAAAATCATATCGATAACGGCCCATGGGGGCCCACCGCTACCGTGGCAAAAGACTTAAATAATACATTACCTGGGGGTACTACTATATATTGCATATCAAAGGATTATTGGGATTTCCAATAGCAAAACGAGCGGCAGAAACCTCCGGGCCACCACATGTGTAGCGAGGCCGATTTCAGGGTGGGTCTATCTGTAGTATTGTGGCCAGTCTCTATTTTCAATCATTTTTCTTCTTCCTCAGTGTAGTTGGCAACCCTTTCTTTATTTTCACTGGCAGCATGGACCAATTGGACAAAGGCACTGGAGTTCAATGCTCCCTTGTTGCCGGATTCTGGGGCATCTTCAGCACTAGACAATGCGTCCGAAACCTTTTTCCACGAGCTCAAAGGTTTGCCCTCGTCGCTATTGGAGCTTTCTACAGAAGAGGTATCCTTAAACAAGTTGATTTCATGAGGATCGTCATCATCTTCGGTTTGATATCCTTTCAACTTCTGGATTCGGTTATTCAATTTGACCATTTCAATGGCTTGTCTGAACTTGGCCTTTGCATCAAAGTTTTGCTTGAAGTTTGGCAACAAATCGGTGTGTTTGTATTGAGACGCAATCTTGACTAACCATGGATCTTCCAATAATTGGGTAGCAGTGGGTCTGTTGTCCGGATCGAATTGCAATGCCTTGATGATGAATCTTCTGGCGTCTTTGGAAACATCTTTCCAGTAGTCGGCATGGAAAATCACCGCGTTGTTGTGTTTGACTTCATTTATAAAATCGTTGACAGTTTCCGATCTAAATGGCGAATATCCACAAAGTAACGTATAGGTGATGACTCCTAACGACCAAACATCACAGGGTTTGCCATGGCCAGTGCCTATTATCACTTCTGGAGCAGCATATCCAAAAGACCCGGCCGAAGAAGTCAATTTTTCATCGGGACTTTGTAGTCTTTTGGCAATTCCAAAATCTGCCAACACCACGTTGGATTCGGCACCAGGATCAAGGTAAAGAATGTTTTCTGGCTTCAAGTCTCGATGAACAATGTCTTTGCTATGAAGATATTGAATGGCATCAAGCATTTGTGATACCACCATCGAAGCATCATGTTCGGTAAACCTTCCTTGTTTGACAATCCGTTCAAACAATTCTCCACCAGTGGCTAGCTGGGTCACTATATAGAACTTGTCTTTGGATTCAAACCAATCTCTAAACCCAACAATATGAGGATGGTGCAACTCTTCCAATAATTCAAGTTCATCAATGATCATTTGCTCATTTCCTTTAAGGGCTTTTTTCAATATGATCTTGACAGCCACTTCTTCATTGCTGGTGTTGTCACGGGCATAACGGACAATCCCAAATGATCCGGCTCCCAATGTTTTACCAAAAGTGTAGTGTTGTTTACGGGAGTAAGATGCGGGCTGGCCGCTTAGTTTATGGAACAATTTCTTGAAATCTTCCGACATCGCGTGATGGGCGTGAGATTTGTGTGGATGGCCGAACGACGCAATGGTGGGCGGATTGGCTGGTCTGGTTCGAATTGGACGGGCCTGGTAGACGGGTCAATTGGTTATTTATAGTTGGATCAGGTGGGCCCCTGAGTCTAGAAACGGTCACGTGATCTCGCCCGGCAAATTCCAGGCTCCATCATTCTCGCCATGTGATGCCTTTTCCGGGAAGTTATCCACGTTTACTTGGCTTGCATTTGTACTGTTCCGGGCGGGGCTTGCACATTCGGTCCCCCCGATCGGGGCCCTACTGTTTTTGCTTGTACTGTTGATGGTGTAGTGGAATCTTCGGTTATCTTTGACTGGGTGCAGGACGATCGGGATTGTGTACCTGTTCGTAGTAGTTTTGTGTAATGGTAACTGAGATTAGCAACCATGGAGCCGCTTACGTAAGCAACAACTACTGGCTTTTAAAACTCGTCCCGCTACCCTTTGCTTAGCATTGATGTGGTTGCGGTGAAACGTTGTTGTATCTAGCCTAGTTTTTGATGTAATTATGTACATAGACATACTCATGCACGTTTCTGTAGGTCCATGTAGCTCAATGCATGGAAACAACTAGTCTGCATATTCACCAAGACGCTTCTGTTTCAAGAACCAGTACTAGCTGGTCCTCGTTCCATCCCCTGACGAAGTATGTGTGATTCAGCAACCAGATGTACACATTCACAGCCGCAGCTTCCGTTCGTCCATATGCTGCAAAAAATAATCAAATTGCAACCGCGGCTCTTTATCACAATCACTAGTTAGTTATAATACGCATACTGTTGGGGTAATTGAAAAGCTTCTATTTTTCAATTGATTATAGAGGAGGATCAGCATGACCCTAGAAAATAAGAGCAGGCATTATAGAAAAGCTACGAATATTGCAACACAAATGTTGCACTACAAACCAGTCGATTTGGATTAATTTGAATTAATTTGAATTAAGTAAATAGTTAATAGGCTTGAAATCCCAATGTTATAAACAGCATGAATGCCTATGTTTCATATGCGGCCAAAGAATTTTGTATTCTTGGCAATTTGCCCCAATTGATCCTTGTGACTTATCTAAAAGACCTTTGCAGCCTTGAAATCTTCCAATGTAATATTCGATCTTTCACACATTTGCTGGAAAATACTTCCATCAGTCTTGAACAAATTGATAGGAGTATCAAATTCTTTGACTTCTCCCTTGTCCAACACTAAGATTCTATTATAATTGATAATTGTTTTCAATCTGTGAGCAATACACAAAATCGTACAATCTCCAAATTCTCTAATGATGGTTTGTTGAATCTTTGAATCGGTTTCGTAATCAACAGAGGAGGTAGCTTCATCAAGAATCAAAATCTTAGAGTCTCTAACCAAGGCTCTGGCAAACGAAATCAATTGTCTTTCACCAAGAGAAAAGTTAGAACCTTCATCTTCAACCAATTGATCCAAATGGAACTTATGCAAATCTTCATCTTGATTATCAGACTTGGACAGTTTTTTCACAGAATCCAATTTGGCAGCCTCTATCAAACCAGTTCTTCTCAAAGCATCCCATAATTTTTCATCAGGACTGGTATTGAATGGGTCCAAGTTCTTTCTGATCGAACCTTTAAATAAAACCGGATCTTGGGGAATGATGGAAAGTTTAGATCTCAATGACTTCAAACCAAGCTTAGAGATATCAACTCCATCGATCTTGATACTACCTTGATCTAATTCAGTCAATCTGTAAATGGCAGTCATAATAGAGGATTTACCAGCACCAGTTCTACCACAAATTCCGATCTTTTCAGCCCCACCAACGCTGAAACTTAAATCTTTCAACACTAAAGGTAAACCGGGTCTGTAAGCCATGGAAACATTGCTGAAATCAAGAGCACCATGTTCAGGCCATGATTCATGTGGAGTAGTTTCAGTGATAAGGTAAGGAGCTTCTTCAGGTAAATGGTAAGCGTATTGTTCCAATCTTTCAGCAGAGTTCATTTCATTCTCCACTTGGGTGAAAGTTCTAATAAGAAGGGATAATTGACCAGCCATTTGGAAAACATAAGATAATAATAAACCCACAGATGATGCACTAATATTGAACACTCTGAAAACACACAAAAGTGCAATAATTAAAGCGAATATACAAGCAATGAAATCCATATGAATGGCTAACCAACGTTGGTTGGCAATGGATAAAAAGTAGGCTTCGTTTTGAGTGTCAAGGTAATAGTCATTCTTCAACATGAATCTATCTTCTGCTTTATAAGCTTTGATGGTAGGCATACCATTCAAAGTTTCATTAAAGTTATTGTACACAAACGATCTTTGAATTGCTTCCAATCTCTTGATTTCTCTAGCAGAAGCTTGGTAATAATTGGCAAACGAAACGAACAAGAATCCCAAGAATGGGATAGCAATGGCAAACCATGGCAAGTAACAAATACACAAGATCAAAACACCTATAATGTTAGCCAAAGTAAACATAAGGAATCTCATTTGATCACCGATTTCATTATCTAAAACATCGGTATCCTTAGTGAATCTATTCAAGATTCTACCCATTGGAGTGACATCCATAAAAGACATTGGAGCGTGCAAAATCTTCTTGATGGCACCAATATTCAAAGAAACAGCAGCAGTATTACTGATAGAAACCAACACAAGGAACTGAGAGAAAATCAAGATGAACGAGAGGAAAGTGAACATGATATAAATACCAATGTAGAATCTATCAGGTTTATCGAATCTCTTTTCTGTCCAGAATGAAAGCCAAGTATTGGTGAACAATTGAGAGAAGGTGGATAAAATCAATAAAAAGAAAAAGGCCGGAACAGTGACCCATGGACCGACTTTTCCCGAACCATTGGTAACATAATTAGCATAGACTTGGAATTTAATACCATTGACAGCTCTCTCTTCACTTTCAACCAATTTACCAACAGCAGAATCATTCTTGTAAGTTTTATGAATGGCTTCTTCATCCTCACGGGCTTCTTTCTTGACACTCTTGGTTTCAATAATCTCGAGTTCTTCTTCGATTCCTTCTTCTTTTTCTTCTTCTTCTTCGTCCTTCGAGTCGGTACTATAAGCCATCAATTTTTCAAAACCAGGATTGGTGCTTCTGAGTTGATCAAAAGTACCAATATCAATACTACCATCACCGTTTAAAAAGATGATTCTGTTAGCAGCACTGATAAGTGATAACTGATGAGTAGCCAAAATACGGGTTTTGTTTTTAAGCATACCCAAGATACCGTTGTTCATAATATGTTTACCAACAGAAGCATCGACGGCTGATAAAACGTCGTCCATAAGAATGATATCTTTGTCAGCGTACACGGCTCTGGCCAAATTAATTCTAGCCTTTTGACCTCCAGAAAGAGTGATACCCCTTTCACCGATTTCAGTTTCTTCACCACCAGGTAAAATATTGAGATCAGCTTCTAAGGAACAAGAATAAATGGTTTCTTTATATTTTTTCTCGTCATAAGGTAAACCAAAAAGAATGTTCTCCTTGACAGTTGCATTTTGAACCCAAGGATAACCACACAATACCAATGAACCATTGATACTGATGGAACCGCTAGTTCTTCTCATAAAACCAGACATGGCACTTAACAAGGAGGATTTACCAGAGCCAATCAAACCAGTGATGACGACGAATTCATTCTTTTCGATCTTGAAATCGATGTTATCCAAACCAGCAAAATCGATTTTCGAAGAAGAATCAGATTCCAACTCGTACTTTTCTTCATTTGAAGCACTTTCATCGTTGATAACCACATTTTCTTGCTTCTTCTTCTCTTTATTTTCGGAATCCTTTTTGTTTGCACCTTTCTTTTCATCATCATCATCTTCCTCACCATCATCATCAAAAGTATCCCATTCAAAGGAGGCACTGTTGACTTCGATGGCAACACCTTCTTTGTCCATCAATTGTTTTTTCTCAGGAGAAGCTTCGATCTTCATTTCTTCAGGGTCGATTTCGTCCGATACCAAAAACTTACCTACTCTTGCCATACCTAATAAAGCATCAGATCCACTGTTCAAAGCCATAGGTAACAAGATAACTTGTTGGGTCAAGACGTTGAACAAAGAGATGGAGGAGAAAATATCGGCGGGGTTTCTTCTACCACTTCCAATAGCATACAACACCAAAAATGCCACCATAGAAGCAAACAAAGTCAACGACATGGCCAAAGCAATAAGCAAGTTTCTGATGATTTGCATTTTGAGGATGATTTTCATTTCCTTACGTCTGGTATTGGTGATGTTATCCTCATAAGGATCTTCCCAAGAATAAAACTTGATGACCTTTAAATTGTTCAAAGCTTCTTTGATGAAATTGACTCTGGAATCGGTGAATTTTAAACCGACAGTACGCAACAGAAACAATTTCTTTGCGCTGAAGGTGATTGCCACCAAGAAACAAAACACAATAGCAAACCCAAGCAAGGCAACAGCGCCGATATTGACGATCAAAATGGCAATGGCAATACCAATGGGGACAGGAAACGTGATTAAGAAGGGCTGGAACCCCAAAGCAAAGTCGATTCTGGCCAAATCGGCACCCATGATGGAAGTGATTTTACCCACGGAATATTTATGCTTCGAGGCAGCATTTAAACGGAACGATTTATCCAAGATGGCCTTGGTCAACACCGCCTTCGTCTGAGCACCGGTCATCATGGCTCTGTAGAAATAATGGTTGATGAACAAACCGATGGTGAAGATGATTGCGGCAGCACCAAACGAGTAACCCACACCTTTCCCCGTGGAAGGATCAAGGTGAAGAGCCTTACGTTCGACAAAAGTGATCAATTTCTTTGTAAGCAAAGGGTTGGTGGTCTGACCAATTGAAGATAATGCAACAAACACACATGCCAAAGTATATTGGTAGCGGAAAGTCAAGAAAATGGCCCAAGCAACGGAAAACTTGGACAATTCAAAGTCTTGTAAGTCTTGGGAGGCTGGAACCGAGGAGTTTTCCACGGATTCTCGTCTTTCCTTGCACTTTTTGGCAATGTGCTTCAGCTTGGCCTTGGCCACCACGTTATCGAATATTCTTTGGAAGTTCTGGGCCGATCGACTCACCTTAAGATCGTCGGTCAACGTATATAAATCTTGAGGTTCCAATGTTCTTTTGTAACCAGTTTGCATCACCGGGAACAACCACCAGAAGAACATCTGGGAAATGAAGTTGGCCGACTTCTCGGGATACGGAATCCGTTCTTCTTGCGATGGCAAGTGAGGTATTCGCTTGGAAAAGAATGGTGAAAGAAGTCGCTTTTGGAGTTGAAGCTGATTAGCTTCTTTATCTTTTTCGTCCATGATTGAAAAACCGGGCAGAAGGAAAAATCAGCGACGAGTTTGGCGGGCGAAAATGGACCCTTGCAGTTTTACAAGTTAACGACTGAATCTGGTGGATTGGTGGCAACTGTTATCTTTAAATAACCGCTGGTTAGTTATGGAGACGGGAATAAGCGGATTGTCTGCCGTACTTGAGATGGCTGCGGGTAAAAAATAATTTTTTTTGTTTGATTTGAGATGCATAATGTCTTTTTTAATTTGGTGGCGTAATCAAGGACAGAAAAATAGTAATTTAGCGGAATACCACAATGTTGAGAGAACAGGTAGAAGGGAGGGGGGGGGGAGCAACAGAGGGGCCAACGAATGGTGGTGTCGGTGGTGTCGGTGGTGTCGGTGGTGACGGTGGTGACGGTGGTGGTGATTGTACGGTCGAGGTTTGGGGAGCTGGTGGGATTTACTGCGGCTCAATTGGATGGACCAAAGGGTTCAAAAGCCGTTAGCACCGCCTGTATCGTAAATTAAGGTTTTTCATATTCCATGCAACATGTAAAAACTTTTTTCGAGGGGCTGTCATTCGGCATTTGATAGCGTCAATCACCGGTGACTCATCAGTGGATTTGATTGGCGGAGCAAATGCTTTTGATCAACAGGAATCACAAGCGCACCAGCGTCCAGGTTTTGTGGCTGTAGCCGGTAGTCCCCGAAGGGTGGGGTGTTTTGGGGTAGGTGGAATCTCGGCAATTTAAAGTCAGGGACTCGATGTATGGGCTAAGGAGGTTGGTTTCAAATCCCATGGTTGTGCCGCATAACTTTACAGTTTGCGCTTACTAAGCCCATATAACTAGTGGTGATTGCTAGACTCACTGCCGTGAACTACAATAGTGAGATTCCACTATCCAAAAGCTTTGTAACCCTATCAGGGACACGGTGCTCACAACGATAATTTACATTAAGATAACGGCCCGTTAGTTTGCCGGCCTTCTGTCAACCACGCCTCGTTCCACCAATAAATACCGTGTCCCCCCCCATAATCACCCTTGTAGCCACCACAGGTCAAGTTACTGGTTATATTGGTGGTTATATTGCTACTGGTGGAAAATTTTCTGGTGCCCAAACGCCAGAGCCTGGACCTATACTGAGGCTTGGAGTACCGATCGTATGGCCACCGATTGCCGGTTGTTATTGTAGAATCGTCACGGATTTGGCCCAAATCCATCTGACTAAATTATGAGCAATCTTAAAATGTCGGTTTTATACTTTGATCCTGGACCAAAACCCTCGGCATTTGTAAGCTTGCCATTGGATTGCCATTGGATTGCCACCGAATTGCCACCGAATTGCCACCCGGATTTTACCACATGGAATTACTTATTGTACGGATTGTACGACCCCAACATGTGATCGAGTTGGTGGATCGGTCTCGAATGGATCGTCTCCGGAAATCTTTTGATCCAGTTATGACCCTGGAAAATCTCTCGATTTCAAAAACTCCAGCGTATACCGTTTGAAGCAATCAAGTTTGGCTGGATGTACCATCTGGTACTGGTTTTTTTTTTTGGCGAAGATGTGTTGTAGATGGGGCTATATATGCTATATATGCTATATGTGATATATGTGATATACTTATCACTGTAGTTATATAAAGCCTAACTACTGAGTTCAAAACTCCTGTTGCGAACAAGATTGGTCTTTTATTTATACAAACTCGCCAGACACAGCAAAAAAAAAATACCCTTCTTTGGTGACAATTCTTATTTAAAACTCACCTGAAACTAGTAGTATAGCCTTCGTTTTGCGACTTCTCTATTTTTGGTTTGCTGGTAGCTCCAGCGAATTAAAAGAGTTCAATTTCCACCAGGTAGTAGGGAATAAACCTTTAACAGTTATGTCACCCCACACGTTGCCAAGATCTTAACTCTTGACAGCTATTTGACGTGGTAGAAGTAAAATTGGGACTGACAGGACAGTGTAATTTGCACCCAGTAATAATGAATCGAATTCTTGATTCAGTTGCCCGTTCCAGATTAATTTACTGCACGTATTTAGTCCATACTGTGCTTCATATACGCTGTTTTGTTGTTACATTTACCAGTCTGTGAAAATGTCTGGAAATATTAGGTTGACTTTACTGTGGATTGACTCCGTCGAGCCGTCAAAACAGCCCGAAAAAATTGTTCCAATTTTCCCCCAAGCCACTCTATCAAATCTGTGATGAAACCAGGTAATAAGTTCACACTTTCTCCCTTTTCTATATCCTTTGTTAAATTATTTATGTATCAATTAATTAAATTTATCTATTCTACAATCAAATTATCATAAAATGTTGATTAATTATTAGTAATAAATAATTTTAAATAAATATCACCACCTTTTCTTATTGAATTTTCTTATGGAAAATCCGGGGTTGTAAATTATATTTATATCATACATAAAATGGTCCATTTATCAATTATTCTGGCAAACCGTAATTAAATTGGAATTCCAATATGCACAATTATCGCCACAATTCCAGAAGTTTTTCACGAAAGACCTCCAAAAAAAGAATGAAATGCCAGAAGAGACAAGCCCATTTCCTTCCCTTCTCTCCTCCCCTCCAATCACCATCCATATGTTCATTATAACCAGGATAAGTGGTGGGTAGAAGATCTTATGTGAGCCCACGTGACTTCCAATACAATTGTGAAGGTGGCTATAAAAACTGGACACTTCCAGCTATAGTTCTCTTCAATCCATGACGATTTCTTCAGTTGCTGTCATTGGTGCCGGTCCTTCTGGGCTCGTTTCGCTAGATGCCCTTATTAGAGAGAACAAATTCGACCGAATTCGGCTTTTTGAACGGAAATCAGAGGCGGGGGGATCATGGGTCTATGATGAAAACCCTCCTGAAAGACTTAGGAACTTGAACGAATTGAGCAGCAGATCCGCCGACAAGAGTGATGAGATCCCATCGAAACTCCCTGCATATGTGGTGAAATCAGCCACTCAGAGATTTATGGATTCAGCGGTCTATCCGTACCTTGAATCCAACGTGGATGAAAAGATCATGGAATTTAGTGAAGAGGTGTTCCCAACGACGTTGTCACAGAACTCGTTGGAAAAGTACGGTAAAAACAGTCCCTTCAGACATCATACTGTGATCAAAGAGTGGATCCAAAGCCTCTATAAGAACAAAGGGTATGATGATCATATTGAGTTCAATACTTCTTTGGAGTTGGCCACCAAGAACAAGCAAACGGGCCAATGGGACCTTGTGTTAAGAAGGTTTGGAAAACACAAGGATTATATATGGAAGGAATCGTTTGATGCACTTTTGATTGCAAATGGTAAATTCAATGTTCCTTACGTTCCTGATATTCCTGGATTACAGGAATATGCCGATAGATACTACGACTCAGTGGTCCATACCAAGTCGTATAGGTCTAGAGAATACTTTAGAAACAAGAAAGTCGTCGTTGTTGGAGCATTTATCTCGGCCATGGATACTCTTCATGATGTTCTTCCTGTGGCCAAGCACCCAGTGATCTCCTCCAAAAGAAAGAATACAAAGTTGACCTCGGTGTATGGAATGGCTCCATTCACCCACCCTCATATTCAAAATAGTGGCCAGATCATCAAAATCGATCCTGACACCAAAACGGTCTATTTTGATGATGGAACACTGGAACCGGATGTAGATTCGATTATTTTCGGGACTGGGTTCAGTTTATCGTTCCCATTCTTGCGTGATCTCGACTTGTCCAATAATCGTACTCATGGGTTCTATCAATTGGTATCGAATATCGAGGATCCCTCGCTTGCTCTTGTGGGCTGTGTCACGGGAGGATTCACTTTCAAGGCTTTCGAATGGCAAGGGGTTCTTGCGGCCCGGATCTTTTCCGGTAGAGCCAAATTACCTTCGAAAGAGGAACAGTACCAATGGGAAAAAGACCGAGTAGCTTCTAAAGGCGACGGTCCAGGGTATCTTTTCCTTGAACCAGAATTCGAGCAATATTTCAATGGGATCAGAGAAGTGGCCACCAACGATGGCCCAGGCAGAAAGTTGCCCAAGTTTGAGCCGTATCTTGTAGAGGTGTTTTTCAGAGGCTACGAAAGGAAGATGAGAAGGTACATACAAAACAGTTACACGGGAGGGCCAACCAAGTTGTGAGATTTTTGCAGCCATTAAAAGGGTGTGTGTGTGCGTGTGTGTGTGGTTTCTGGGGCTGCATTTGGTTGTGCATTGTGGATCATGCCAGGCCGGCCGCTGGATCTTGACTTCCATGACATGAGATCAAACTTACATATGTTACATGTATAGAAACATCAAACCCCCGAACCAGGTTTCTGGTTGGTTAGTCGACCTAACTAATATATCTGCAACTACACAGCGTACTGCCTAGATCGTAAATGCAATATTGGGCAACAACATAAAACTGTCAATGTTGCATCAGAGTACTTTTGACCTGTAAATGCACGATCTAATGCATCTGTCACTTTGAAGCTGTCTCCTTTAATGCAACCGAAGCTTCTTTACATTGACACCTGGCTGCACCCCAAGTAAAGTGTGTAAGTTCCTATTCATGCTAATTGGTCTGGTCCTGCCACTTCCCACACTAGCCCCGGTTTTGTTACCGCACTAACCGTTCCCAGACACTGGGGAAAAGTCGGGCCACATTTTGTAGCCGCACTTTCCAGCCTTTGGTCCTCATCACCATCGGAACTGTCGGTGTGGTCCACCTTGAGGGCAAGATATCCGCAGCAAACCCGGTGGGCCGAGGCCCAGATCCCCCAAACCTTGTACGGTCTCGACCCCACAGCCGGTGCCCCCCCCAAATCCCCATACTTGCTGAATCTCTAAACGAGGCATAGTCCAGCCCCGAGGCGTGCTGGCTAATGGGAGCTGCATTACGTAAGCACACCCTATTTTCATGGTCCTACTGTAGATGGCCAGAATTTACAATTGTTTTCTTCATCCATACTCTTCTTCCTGGTCTTCTCCATATACCCTGGCGCCCACCGTACCATCGTACCACCGTTTTCCCTCCAGTTGCCTCGTTGGTGTTCCTTCCCTGACCCACGCTGCTTACATAAGCCTCCTCGCTCCTCAACAAAGAAATCCCGGAGTGCCCCCATAAGGAGAACTTATTTAACCACATTACTTTCGCTACACCTACTGGTATCCCCACCAATCACGTTCGCTAGGACCGTCTCCGACCGCCTTCTGCCGTCGTCCAACTCTGAGTGCCCCGCTTACATAGTAGAAGTGCCACTTTTTCAGAGAATAACTGTGAACAAAAATACACCACGTTGAAAAACACCCGCTCCAAGCAATACCAACAAGTTTTTGGACCATCAGAGCCTTCCGAACGGACAAGCGCCTCGTTACGCCGTCAGTTCCACATTCGCTTTCGGTTTTTACCGATAACTACATTCGCTTAGGTCGCTATACTTGATACCTATACCTATAACCATCGAGGTTACATTGACGCTTTGGTATAGGCAAAACCCCCGATTGTTTACACGGAAATACCCCCAAACCCCGTGTCTGGTGATGACTGACAAGATGAAGGGCCCAATGGGGCCACCTCTTTCGTCCACGCCGCCCTCCAACCAAATTTTCACCGAGCTCACCCCCCAAATACCCCAAAACTACTTCAATAGTCCAAACTCCGACGTCAGCCCGGTGATGGCACGGCCCAGCAACTTTTTCTCGGCCCCCAGCTCTTCCACCACCTCGCTCCAGTTCGTGACTACTCCAGTAACTGCTGATCATAAGGTATTTATGGGAAATAACTTTAGCCCTGTCAATACCAAGAACCCCCCCTTGCACTTTGAGCCTCAGGACCATTTTTACCACCAACACGGATACCCCAGCGACTCCAACTTGAGTTTTGATCCTCCTATAGGCTTAGGGGTCTCCATACTGGACATTAGTCCTACTCCGTCCGCCAAATTCGATGAAGAAATAAAGCAGGACCAGAATACTAGGGCAAAAGCTTCCAAGTACACGGGCCTCTCAACCGAATCCACCAACAATGCCTATGATTCGCCCACAACCATTGAAATTTCCAGCCCAAGATCATCCAACCATGCATCCAGTGAACCAGATATCACAGCTGATGATATCCTAAACACTGATCCTTTTGATGCATTGGACCCTGATTCTCTGCTCAAATTTCAGGACGATATGGTTAGTAGTTTCATAGATTTTGACTTGACGGCTGATAAGTCTTCGGACTTGGAAGGGACACATGAGTTCAAAATTGAGAATTTCACCTCTTTATTGGACGAACTACCATTGGATCCAATTAAAGAAGATGTCAAGGCTGTGCCCGTGCTCAAAAAACAAGCATCTAATTCTAAAATCAATAAGAAACACCTCAAAAAGGCCAATTCGTTCAGTGGACAAACATTTTCAATTCCCCTTAATACTAATAATTCTAATAAAGACTCCAAGAGAGCAAAACAACCGATATCTTTCCGAGAATGTTCACAAAGGTTTTCGGTTTCATCTTTAAATAACAAGTACTCGTTTGTTTATGAAAACGCAGGCAGACAAGACGACTATTACCCTGATCTACATAAAAGCCAGTCGTCGGTATCCGTCAGACAGCTCCAGCAGTCACACAGGATTCAACAGCACTACCAATATGATAATAACGGGACACAGACATCCAACGAACGGGAGCCCCGATTATTGCGGAATATGAAAGCAGGCATGGTTGAGTTCCAGGTAAATCTCAACAAGTAATGGTCTAGCATAGAAACAGTTGGTTGTTGCTGATAGTTTTTGACTCTGAACTCCCCTTGGCTACTTTACCTCCGATGAAACCTTGTAATTATTTCGCATGTTTGGGAGTTTATGTCTCGATGGTGACGGTATGCCCTGTGGAACTGACTAGCTAGCCTAGTTGGTGTGGCATTGTATATTTTAGATTTTAGGTGGTCCGGTATGTATTAATAATAACTTAAGTAATCAGACTTGACTGTAGTCTATAGAAATGTAAAGAAACTGGCATTTATAGGATGTTATAGGATGCTGCACATTCTAAATCCAATTTTTTTTTTAACATATAAATGATTACTATTTTCTACAAAATTTAATTATAACTTTTATAATAAACCACGGAAGGTTTTTTGGTGAAGCACCGAAAGGAATACTAACAAACAGCTGACTGATTTATTTGGCGAAGCATCTAAAAGTTGAAACAAAACAGCGGTTTGGTTTTATTTGGCGAAGCATATAAAAGTTGCAAAAATAATGGTATAGTTTTATTTGGTGAAGCACCTGAAGGAATACTAACAAACAGTGGACTATTTTATTTGGCGAAGCATTTAAAAGTTGCAACAAAAAATATTAAAAATTGTAACAGCTTTTAAACTCCCAATAATATATATGTTATTTTTATTTATTAATTTTATTAATTTATCAGATTTAATTAGATTTTGAATAGCATTATAACTACAACGATATAATTCAATTAAAAGTATTAATATTATTATTAATGGTTTTATTTGGTGAAGCGTATCAAAGTTGCAACAATAGTGGCATGGTTCTATTTGGTGAATTGATGTTAACCGTGGCGGGGGTATTTAAATAAATTATAGTTGATTTATCTATTTAAAATTATAATTAACTTATATTTACCCCCAGATATCTGATTTGAGACACAGAAAGAGAATATTGCGAAGATTAGACTCCACTACTCAAAACGATATTATTGAATTAAAAGGCCATGTTGCTTGTGAAATTATAGGAGATGAAGTAACACTTACTTAATAAATCTTCAATGGTAATTTCATCGATTTAAACAGTGAACAATATGCAGCATTATATTCCTGTTTTGTTTTCCATAATCTACGGGAAAAGGGTTTAGTAGACCCAGAAGAAATATCGAAATTCAGAAGAAATATCACCAGGAAAACATAAAAAGAATGCTGATATTGGACGGCTCAGGTTTGGATCTATAATTGTCTCTGGATTCCTTGTAGACATTTACTGGAAAGTTCCATGATAAATATACCAAAAGAACCTTTTACAGTAGACCACTAAAATTGGATTATTCCAGACATAACTTAGATTAGATTGGACATGAATAATCCTCAATATATACAATATAAATCATATCAATTCGTTATTAGACACCGTTTTGGGAATATTAGAGATGGCTCCAACATATGATATTGAAATCTATCAGTTAAGTAACCAAAAGTTATGCAATCAGTATGGCATTTTTACTTTAAAGACTTTGGTTTCACTGGATGGAGGTATTGCTGAATTATTAGAGAATGGTGCCTATTAATGACACTCTACAGTACGTTACAAATGCATTTATTATGACATGGGCGACTTTTAGGACGTCTATCGATGGCTATGGTGGTTGATGATAATATGGAATGGTTATAGAGAGAATAGAATCAACTATTTGGGCCGAAATTACCAAATAACCCAGATATCTATTATCGTAGGACGATCCAACACAGGTGGGTTCGTCATTGAAGCTTTGTTGAGCCAGCTGGTCTTTCTCCTGCCAATATTCTATAACAGTGTGTGGATTCTTTGGTGTTGTTAGAACATTCAAGAGACGAATATGTGATATTTCTAGTTCCATTCTATTCCTTCCAGGCTGCTAGACTCACAAGTCTTTGTCTCTTGGGGTGTAGTCTTCGCCGCTCAACACACGGTCCTTTCTGAAGCGTCTGGAGAACGATAACTGGCCTTCGGTGCTGTAGGCATAAGTGGCCAAAGCAAAGGGCACCAACCCCATAAAAACGGCGTTAAAAGCGGCGGATCTTGGCTTGAAACGGAAGTAGTGGCCGAGCTTCTCCTTGGCGGTGTTGAAACGTTGGAATTCGGCGTCTGGTCTTAAGGTTCCGGCCATGATGTTGTATAGTAGTGATGAAGAATGGGTACTTTTTGATTGGTGCAGTGAAAAAAACGTGCACACGTGACTATACGCGTGATACCACGCTCTATACCACGTGCATAGGAGTGCGCGGTCACCTGACCTATGATGATGTTTACTCTTTGTACAAACCACCTACCAGTTGTGTTTATTGTGGTATGAGCTCTATTGACTACCGCGTAACATCGCTCCTCACGGAGCATCTCGGGTTCCCTCCACTTGCGCTCATCGATGACGTCATCAATGCAGTGAACGAGCTTCTATACAAGTGTACACAAGCCATGGAAACTTACCTTGAAGAAGTACGGGAAAAGAAGATCCAGACGGGGTCCGAAGCCGTGACCAAAGAGGAAATCCAGATAGGCACGGGGAAGCTCGAGACGCTTTTGGAAAGTCAGGTCGATAAAAACTTCGATAAGTTCGAGCTTTACTCTTTAAGAAACATCTTTACCATTCCTCAGGATTTAGTAGAAGAAGGATGGATACGGCTTAAACATCACGAGGGAATTGATTATACGCAGGGGTCCAGCAAGAAGGAGGTGGACCAGAAGATTACTGAGGTGATAGGCAATATCAGAATGGAGCTACAATTACGTAAAATGCTCAAGTTACAGGTGGATAAGGCCAAGAAGATCATCAAGACATTACGGCTTTTTCAGAGCAGTTTAGGGTTCTTGAGCCAGAGCGGTGCAGACCGTCTGGGACTATCAGATAATGCAAAGGCTGCCTTAAAGTCGCTATCACCTATTGACGAGACTTTGTATTTTTTGCTAAGCCAAGTGGATGAATTATCTGCTCAAACACAGCAATTGTACCAGAAGGTTGGCGGCCGCGAAATCACTGGGTTTGTTCCCAACTTCCGCGATCGATATATCGATGGGAAGGTCGGTGCTATAGTGGATAAGGTATCCAGAACCATGGAGGTCGATTCGCCTCAGTTGAGGATCGATCTGGACGATACTGGCGATTCCAAGGTGCTAGGCGATTTGTCCAGTATCTCTGATATTGATATGGTGCGAGAAATCGGCAACGAACTACAATGAACCCGGGAATTGGTGTTGCAGTGGAAAAAAATCGATGATTATTGATGATAAATGCTTTTGATTCTACGATAAAATGGCTACTAAAAAGGTGAAAAAAAGAGAATGTCGTAAAGAACATTAATTGTGGCTAGTGTGGTCTGTCCTGCTGACTGTGACGATTCCCATAAGGTTGATATAGGTGTATTTCAGTGTATAATAATGTATAATAAGTAATTAAAGATGCAAAAAAAAAAGAATAGAGTTTGAAGAAGCTGCTTTTACATACATACTGTATGCATAATGCACAATAAAACAGTTATTTCTACACCCGGACTCAACACTTGGTGCACCGACAAGAAGACCGGAAGTACCCATATTGCAGCTGTTGGCTGTTCAGTTACTCCAACCTTGGCCGAATTGGGCACTTAGTAGTCAACTTTTGTTGGTCCATCTGTACATTGCGCCGCGCATGTTGGTACACGCACCTTTATCTTTGAATTTTATTAAATACATCGAAGACTCATCTTACCAAGTATCTTAATATGGCCCCATCTCCAACTATGTTATGGGACCTTGCCCAACACTCCAGTGTCCGTACCCAGATCAGTGGTATCATGGGCTCTACATCGTAAGTTGGCTTCATTCTTTTCCTTTTTTTTTTTTTTTTTTGTTTAAATGCAATATGTTGTGCATTGTGCATCACTAACTTTTAGGCTTGCATGTTGGATAGTGCTTCTTATGCCTCAACTTATCGAGCAATGGAGACTTCAGTCGGCAGACGGTATAGCCATAGGGTTCATTTCCATCTGGTTCCTCGGGGATCTCTTCAATCTTTTGGGTTCCATCTGGGCCCAACTTTTACCAGAAGTGATTTTTTTGGCAGTATGGTTCTGTATTGCTGACTTTTTGATGATCTTTTCCTACGTTTACTACACCCATTTACATAAGAAACGGTTGGCCAAGAGCCGCACAAGCAGCCATCATTCTGCGCATGAAGCACAACCTTTATTGCGTCGTCGTAGTAGTACTTTGACCGACATCGCCATGGAACCGACCGAGCATGGAATAGTCGTCAAGTACATATTACCGTTATTTTTTGTGGTTGCAGCTGGATGTGTTGGGTTCCTCTTATCGGGATCCAAACCAGATGGTGGTGATGGTTCTGATGATACTGGTGATATCCAATTGGGTCCTCAAGTCATGGGATATTTCTCGGCATTCTTATACTTGGGAGCTCGTATTCCTCAAATCATCCAAAATCATCAAAGAAAATCGGTTCATGGGCTTAGTCTTTTGTTCTTTTTATTTTCCACCTTGGGTAATTTGACCTATGCTGGCCAAATTTTGTTCTATAGAAATGATTGGAATTATGTGGTGCTTAATATGAGTTGGTTATTGGGATCCTTGGGAACCATTTTTGAGGACAGTTTTATTTTCTTGCAATTTTATATGTACAGAGAAAACCATAATGAGAGCATCGAAGAAGATTTTAATGGGGTTATCGAGGAGGGAAGCAGCTGAGTGGCCAAGCTTATAAATCGACTAATTATTTGGGTCTTGTAATCTTTGTATCAATGTGTTTTTTTCGTGGAAAATATTGGAATCATTACAAGTTCTTGTAATTATTCACTTACAAAGACAGATAAGAGATAAGCCAACAAGCTGTTTATCCTTTATTAATTCACTGTGCAGCTCCAGGAATTTCAGATTATAGAAGTAATATTCAAAACATCGTTCGTTTCTACTCTCCATTCAATTACGGTTTAAAAATTTATTCATTTAGTAATAAAATAACTACAGTTTAAGATACTAGACCATTTAATTACATATCTGTAAGTCAATTCACTCTTGAAATGAATTCTCAGATTATAGAAGTAATATTCAAATCATCGTTCGTTTCTACTCTCCATTCAATTACAGTTTAAAAATTTATTCATTTGTTAGGATTTTGCAGCAATAAAATAACAACAATTTAAGATACTAGACCATTAATTACATATATGTAAGCTAATCCACTATTGAAATGAAAACCCCATATTCACTGTATTTGAAGTACAATTCCAGATGTTGCAATCCCAATATTACAAGAATTAAAATTAAATGGCCATTTGTGATGCTTACAAAAAAAGAAGACACTGCAAAACCTTCAGCAAGTTTTTCCCTAAATCAAGAACTATTTAACTCTGATAGTTATTATCAAAGTCTTGGACTACATTAATTGTTTTCGCTTGTAACCTTTATATTACATTCCATTTGGGACAACCCCAAATAGACCAACCAAATCCCAATAAAAAAACCAAACCAAATAAATACACAATAGAAATAAAATGCAGTTCACCAAAGGCGACTGAAATTGTTGCAAAAAACCAACAAATATGCAACAAAAATTAGTAACAAATAGATAACACAGGGAATTAAAAAATAAAAAATAAAATAGATATCCACGAAACCCGGTTCAACTAGCCTGTTCACAGCGGAACTTAAACCTTATAGCTGCCAAAATTATAAGTACTTTTCGAAATGAACATCATCCAACCAGCCGACTTTTTCAAAAGCAGCAAAAAGCCTGGAAGCCTTATTGACATCAATTCTACAGGCCTTTTGAGCATCAGTTCTTCTGAACTGTTTGCCAGTTCTGACTCTTTGCAATTTTTCGTGGAACAAGCGTCTCTTGGAATCAAGATAAACCAAAACGGGCAATCTCAATATGGATGCAAGAGTTACTTCAGCAGGATGCAACTTGGAAAGATTAGGATCTTGCGACAAGTCCATTGGCTGGCCCTTCCATTCTATCTTCAAGCACTTTGCATTGTTTGCAGGAAGAGTTGCATATGCATCAGGAGAATAATCCGGAATGGAATCATCCATAAGCATTTGCTGTTGAAGAGCGACAGAAGGTGCAGTAGTGGCAGGCGAATCTCTACGCACTTTTTTCTTCTTTGGGGAAGGAGTTGCAGCCGCTTCTTCGATTTCCGACTCAACATCACGAGTTCTCACCACACGACGGGTACGCACTCTTTCTGTATCAGACAAATTATCATCAGATACTTCCTGTACTGCACGACGTTTGTACCGACGAGGCACTGCACGCTCTGGTTCAGCTGCAGACATTCTGTGATATTGATTAATAAAATGCGCATGCGATGCTTTGTAATTACCATTGAGATTGTTCCATGCATGAATCGTCAATTTGTAATCCTTGTAGTTTTCAAGAACAAAAGCTGATTGCGTTTCAAGGAAGCTCTTCTCGTCAATCACCAATGGTGGATGTGACGCAATGCTTCCACGCTGATAAGGAGAAAGTGGGGGCGAAAGAATATTCGATACCAATCCCTTGGTAGGAACTGCTCTTTTGGCAAAAGAAATGTCCTTTTCATCTGCTTGGAGTGGAGTGAGGCACCCGGAAACGTCCCTGACTGGACGTGATAATGGTTGATAAAGTGACATCGTACAATTATGATACAATTTTTGTTGTTGTTGTTGTTGTCAAAGTTTTTGTTTTTGAAGTGGGTGTTTTTGTTTACTTTTTCTAGTGTAAAGTGTCTAGTGGAGCAATTGATACTCAATGGCCAATAGCTGTTTAATTGAGGGCTATTGCAAACTTATTTAATACTCAATGGGTAATGATGTTATTGCTACGTAAAAATGGAGTATAAAATTTTATCATGTTATCTTCTCCATATATATATGAGATGGGAGATATTTTTTAATAATTTTTTTTGTTTTTGGCCGTTGCTTTTTTATTTCTTTTTTTTGCAGCTGCAAAAGAAACTTTAGCAGCGAATCACAAGGCGGCAGAGTAAGCGGAGTATGTCATGATTAGTGACAATCAAATTTGAATATTCCAAATACTGACTATGAGGTCATAATCAAAGCAAGCTATCAATTATACGATACTGATTACTTATACAAACTCATTTCTATAGGCTACTTTGATAGTAGGTGAGGCTTAATTAGTGATGCGATGCCATAAAAATGTTCTTTTTTTTTTTTGTTCTTCAAGAAATAATTAGTATCCTGCATGCACGATGTGCAAGGTATGATATGTACGCACCACATGCGGTACATTGGGGAACGTGTTTCTTTTTCTTGTCTGTTGTTCTACTGGGGCGGCGACGATATAACAGGCGTAACAAGAGTCAATTGACCTCAATTGACCTTGTATTGCATTGGGGAGACTCTCTCCCGTTGTTGGATCCTCAATTACTACAATCATGGCCTAGAATTGTAATTTATTAGTTATGTTAATCTTTGAGTGTTAGCGCAGGGTGCAGCCATGACTGCGTCATTCCCCACGCCAAGTCACGCGACAGATCTGTTTCAAATTAAGATCCGAGATGGATCTGCACCTATGATAAACTTGTTACGGAAACCCGGTAGTGCGTTTCAACCGGAACGTGAAATTCACCTCTTTGAGAAACAAAGTTTAACTCAAACTAATGGTTTACTCAACTTACCTCTGTTTGCCTCAATTCACCTCAATTCACCTCAATTGGTGTCAATCAGCCACATCATGGCATTATCAACTGGCCATATCTTCGCAAGACGATCGTAACCTCGTTTCTCGCGCTTTTTTTTGACCCAATTCCAGCTTATCCCTCGCAATATATTTGCAAATCGATTCTTTTTACGATTAGCACCCGGAAATCAAACTTTATATTTTCCACCTCTAACAATCAAACAAGTCAAAATTTCTGTTGTGAAATTTTTGCGCTACTGACGGGCTAAACAATAATATTATTGATAAGACTACACCATGAATCGATAGCAAATACCTTTCCGTAGGCCCTAAAAATCCCCCCGCCATTGCAAATTATGTAAACTATGCAAACTGCTGTAGAAATTCAGGCCGTACTCCGTAAACCCCAATTGGTGATACGGCTAACAATAACGATTTTCATGATCGATCGGCCCATGATGGTCATTTTAGGGTATTCTGCCTGATAACGATCGGACCTATTTTTAGAGTGGAATAACCATGTTTAGGGCCAGTAGTCAAGCTCGGGAGTGAACGGGGGCATAATAATACAATGTGTCAATATTGGTTCTGTTGATAGGAAAATAAGCCACGTTTCGAAGTAAACATATCTTTATTTTAAGCTCGTAAACTTGGTCTAATATGGGTATATCCAGGGACGTGCAACAATTTAATTTTTAGGGATGTATAGACGAGTCTCTCGGTGTATGGAAGGAACACCTTCGGGCCCTCTAATTCGTATTTACAAATGTATCCTATTTTTGGTTGTTTTAGAAATTGTTACTATTATTTCTTACCCTTGGTACCTTAAATGATGTCATAACCGGACCGAGGATGTAAAGCCAGTAATTATACTCAAACTTAGTGTGGGGTACTACGATGTGGTTTCGGTTGTACAAGGCTGTATGAGACTACCGAGCTTCAAAAGTCAACTCTTGTTGTAGCCGGTGGCTGTACTGCTATGAAAGCGTTCCAATTAATACCATTTATATTACTAATAAGGTATACTAATAAGGTATACTTTAATTACACCATTCTAGCTCCCCAACAAAAAATGACAGCCACAACATAGAGACTCCCATGCACTATCATCTCGTCGCCTTTACTACCAAGTCACTCTTCTTGCCATTGTAGGGTAGTTTTCGTTAAAGTGAATATAATTACGTAATACTACTGTGGCCGCTTACTAAGCACATTCGATCTCATCACCATTTACCATCATAAACCAAAGCAACCTTCAGGCACCTCTAAACCAACCACCGGCTCGCCAATACAGCACTTTATTTCGCAAGTCCAACCCCTCAGCAGTGCTTACCATCGCTACTACAAAATTTGCCGCCTGTCTCATACAAATTTGAGCTTTAAATCCTAATTAGTCCAAACTCGATTGCTCAAGTCACCAATCTCTTCCATCGATATGGTCAACTACGTCGGAAAGCTCTGTCTTGCGCCAATGGTGCGATCAGGCGAGATCGCCACCCGTCTCCTTGCCCTCAAGCATGGGGCAGATCTCGTGTGGACGCCCGAATACGTCGATAAGAAAATCATTCAGACTAGACGCCTGGTAAACTCCCAAATTAATACCATCGATTATGTGGTTGACCTGACTCACCCTCCTAAACAGGGGAAACCCAGTCCCCCCAAGGTCATTTTCAGAACCCACCCTCCCACTGAATCAGGAAAACTTATTTTTCAACTTGGAACCTCCGATCCCGAGTTGGCAGTATTGGCTGCTTCCAAGGTTATTCAGGATGTAGACGGAATCGACCTCAACTGTGGGTGTCCAAAGCCATTTTCCACACACTCGGGAATGGGCGCAGCCTTGCTCTCCACTCCTGATCTCTTGTGCTCCATTTTAACTGCGTTGGTTGAGAAAGTTGGAATTCCAAACAATAAAACCATCAGTTGTAAAATCAGATTGTTGGAAGATTACGAATCCACTCTTAGTCTCATATCGAAGATTTGTGATACTGGAATCACCAATTTGACCATCCATTGTCGTACTCGTCTGATGAGAAATAGACAAGACCCTATTTGGTCACATTTAAAGAAGTTGATACCTTATATCCAAAGCCGTGGGGTTTCGGTAGTCATCAATGGGAATTTACAGTCTCGCTTGGATTTCGAAAACTTGCAAAAAGTGTTCAATTCTCAAGTGGGTGGCATGATTGCCGAATGTGCAGAAGCTAATGGTTCTGTATTTGGAAAGGAAGGAGATAAAACAGTACTTCCTTTACCTGCAAAAAGCGTAATCGCACAGTACTATGAAATAGCAAAGACCTATAACTATGATGCGTTGCCTAATACAAAATTTATGGTCTTGAACATGACTCCTGGTAAGTCCATCTATTACAAGAAGTTTTCGCAGCTGAGAAGCTATGATGATTTTGACAAGGTTATTGATGAATTGGCGAAAGATGATGATGCTCTAGTTGGTAAGATCTATACAAAGGACCTCCAAAAACAAAGACTGCTTACTTCAGATGAATATTACGAGTTTATGGAGAAGAGATACGAAATGATGAAGCAATTGGTCAAGGAAAGCGAGGAAGTCAAAGATGTATCCAGCAAACGAACCGAAACCCCGTTGTTTAGTGATAAAGCGAAACAGCAGAAGACTATCAGCACATAAAATAGACCCGGTTCAGCATGATGGACTCGACACGACAGATACCTTTGTAAATTGGGCTTTATCATCGGGAACAAATACGATGTATATAGATATAGAATACAATAGCCATTATATAATTATATAATTATAGGAATCATCTCAACCATAATCAATTCATCCGAACGAATAAGATATCCAATAGAGTCTTTATACCTGGCAGCATCAGTCCAAAGCAATTTAATATTGCTGTACCCAATAACAGTATTATATTCCAGCACTTGAGCTTATTGTTTCAGCCAATCCATCAACCTTTTATCTAGAATAAAAAAATCGAAAAATAATGATTCAGTATTCGTTTTCCCTACAGAGGTGAAATATGGTTAGAACGACATCAATTAACTCTACATCCTTCACCTCTGAAACCTCAGATTATCATTATTTCAAATAGTGAAAATACTACTTCATATTATATACCAAGTAGCGAATTTGCAGCCAAACCAGTCCATTTTTTAAACATCCAGCATAAAAATAACAAGCTCTTTCCTTCACTCAATTAATCTTTATTTGTTCTTACTAGTAAAGCTCTTCTCTCCGAATTATTACATCAATCTCACTAATGGCTTGATATCACATGTCTTTTTTGATTTCTTTCTATAACTCATTGATAAATACTTTGAACCAAAAACACCATTATTTCTTTTTGAAGTACCACTAGTGTTTTCTCGTTCGACTCGTCTAACTTGTTAATCAGACGTTTCTACGTAATTTGCTATGCTATGTATAACATTTTGCAACCAATACTCACGTGACCCAATTCCGAATCGGATCTTATACATTTTGCTTATTTATCGGTTAATATCTTATTGACGAGCGATATAATGCATTGGCGCTTATGGCACCTCGGTCCCCTCTCTATAATCACTATGTACAAATGAGAACAAAAAACCTGGGTCATCTACCAGTCTGTTTGGAAGATTTCGGTTATTGTGAGATCTCTGCATTCACTCAAGTTCGTTTTGAAAATTACTAAATAACTTCCAATAAATGATAATGGAACGGTTCGTTTACCTCATTAGATCGATGAAGGATGAAGTATTAATTATGGCAACGGAATGAGGAATATAGACTTACTTTAACCAACGCTTCAAACCAACCCAGGCACCGGCTGCACCGGTCATCAAAGCAGTGGAATAAGCCATAGGTCTCAAACCAGCACTACTTCTGAAAAGAGCACCAGTAATTGCACCTGCTCCCAAGGAGTTCCAGTCGTCATGGACACCTCTCATGTAATCAAAACCAGAATCAAAAAGGTTATAGGTCATGGCCAAAACACCAGCAGAGTTACCCAAGAAAGGACCTCTCTTGGTGATATGATTCAAAATAGTATTTAATTGTAATCTAGGTGGAGCATTTTTGGGCAAGTTTTGCACACCTTCCTGGAATCCGTAAGCTCCTCCCAATCCTAATCCTAACAAGTAAACTGTACCGGTACCATAACATAAATCATCTGTCCAACTTCTGGAAGGAATTAAACCTTGTGATCCTTCAATATCATTCAATTGTTCATCTTTCAAGTCCAAATATTCGACTCCTTTCTCTAACCCAGCCAAAGGATGTAATCTGGAAGCATCAAACACACCGGGACTACTGATAATGCTGGAAACGTCACTGACTTGAGCAGGATCAAATCCTAATGTTTGTTTGAGTTCTTCTTCTTTGGAAGCTTGTTTGTTGCCACCAAATAACCAGGACATGATTTTGGGTCGTTCTTTTTTGCTAGTATATTATATTAGGGGTCTAGAACACGATGGTCGTGGTCTGATCAGGTAAAACCGTTCTATGTCTTGTGAATTGCCGGTTTCTGGCGAAGAATGATGGGGCAAATTGTTGAAATAAAAAATTTTACCTGGAAAATTTAATGTGTAAATGCGTTTACAGGTTAGATCGACAACTCAACTCATCCACCGAGCCAATACCAAAATCACACCAGCTCCAACGGTAACTACACGAAGATACTTCTTACATTCCAATAGCGTCTCTATTTCAAATAGCTTCAGCTGCAAGGTTAGGTTAGTTTTAGCTAAATTTCCATTTTTACGTAATATTATGCATTTGCTTACGTAATAACAATAACCACCAGTAGCGTAATAAACTTACAGGCAAAAGTAACATTTACACGGAAAAGAAAGGAAGCGCATTGGAATCTTTATTTTTAACTTTATTTTTGAATAGAGAAGTTCTAGCATCTAGCATAGAACTAAAATTATGGGAGCGATTTACTAGTTTAATCTGCTTCTTTCTTAGTACTGCCAGCTAATTAATATTATGCTTACTCTAAGTATATAATAACCAGAATGTAACCACAATCGAATGCTTCCTCTAAAGTATTATTCCTCACCGTTATGAATCCCGAATTTGATCCTTCTCTTAATCTTACTCCAGCAGAAATGCACAGATTTAGACATCTCAGAAGAGTTTCAGAAACTCCCAACAGTTCAGCTGAATTGAGTAGTTGCAACTCACTGAATTTTGTCAATAGAAAAGGTGCCGTGAGATACGGGACTTTTCCAAAGTACCAGCCACCTTCCAAGCACTTGATTCTTGCTTTCAAGGTATATTCCGTTGCCTATACCAACAGTCAAGGATTTTACACTCCTAAAAAACCACCAGTGAAGCCCACCATGCCAATTGCAAGAACAAACACTAACATGGCAAATTATTTTCACAAACTCCATATATATGAACAATACCTTAAAGAAAGACTTGATAGCAGCGATTCTTCGCTGTCAAATTTCAGTTCCGATACAAATTCCAGTCTTATTGTAAATCGAGCCAGTCCTATGATGTGTTACAACAGTGGGTTAACTCTCATGAGAAACAGGTCGATCAATATTTCCCAGGAGTCTCCTTTATCTACTCTCTCTAGAGGATCGGGAACTTTCATAGTCAATGCAAAGGGAGAAGTCGTTTTGTTGAAGCACAACTACAACCCCAAGCTTGGTAAAGCTATTGCCAGATCACTCTCGGAAAGCTCATGTAGGGAAGTCAGCATTTAAACCAAGATAGGACCGTTTTTTCATTGCAAAGTATTGGCTGATTGTTTCTTGATCTTTTTCACTTCTATATGTTGTATAGGTTGTGTATGTTGTGTATATGTTGTGTATTATGTGAAATGACAGTATAAGCATTGGTGTAGAAGTGTTTTCGCAACCATTAAACAACGCTGCTGGACTTCACAATGCTGCAACACCCAAGGAAGTTAATACGAGTGAGTCTGGCTATAGCTACTCAGGAACACCACTGTTGTGGCTCAACTTACTTCTGCAAGCATTCTGCAACCTCTGGTGGTGATCGTCTTTCTTCGACTTCCAATTGCTTCACTTGTCCACTTCTTTGGTATTCACAAATGGCCTTCTTTCTTCACAATCATTACTTCTGGCTCCCTCGGACACTCCCTTTGCTTGCTATGTTCCTATTGTCGGGCATTCACTTTGTTTGCTTCTTCCTTCCTCTTCCTTCCTCTTCCTGTTTCTTCCTGTTTCTTTCTCTTTCTTCCTCCATCCATTTCTCAGACCCCTTTGGTGCTTTGAGTCTACCCACTGGACCATCGGGCCTGTAGTTCTCCACGTCATCCCATTCCATTGTAGCTACGATCACGCAAACCGTAACCACTATAATGAACCCCTTCTTGCTTAGCTCTCCACTTTATATCCACTTTCTAGAGCTCTTGGTTGACTACACCCGTTACCTCCTCACAATAGACACTTGCACCGGGACTTCTTCACCATACAACCCCCGTTCCAGCAGTGGCCATCGCTCTTACGGCTCCACTGGTAATATTGCCTCCACTGATTGCTCATTGACTGTATACCGAGCCTGAAGGGCCCTCGGTCGTATTTTTGATCTCCTATTGGTGCCTCCATTTTCGCACCTATTCCTTACTGCCTCTGGTTCATCAACACTCTTCTTCAACACTCTTCTTCCTCCCATCAATTGGCCCCACCATGAGTTCGGGAGAGAACCGAGACATCCACAATGTCAATCTGCACACACAACTTAACATATTGCCGATGGTCGACTCGCAAGATCCACAGCCTGACAGCAAGAAGAACGACAGTGGCGAAAGAGAGTTGATGACAGAGTTGGTGATGCGTACATACACCTCCAAGCCCCAATACGTGCCGCCACTCAACTTTTCGCTAGTTGAAGACGGCATCTATCGATCGGGGTTCCCCATGCCCATCAACTACACCTTTCTTCATCAATTAGGGTTGAAAACCATCATTTACGTCGGGGATTTGGGCCATGAAAAGAAGAAGAAAAAGGATAAGAAGGACCTGGAAAAGAAGGAAAAGAAGGAAAAGAAAGACAAGAAGGACAAGCAAAGCACAGAAGAGATCATGAAGCTCTACAAGGAATGGATAGACACTAGCACCAACATCACCTTCCATAATTTGTTGATGGAATCGTCACAAGAACCTTTCATCTCGCCCGAAATCCAGCGCCAGGCTCAGCAATCGCTTTGCAAAGCATTACAGTTGATGTTGGATAAGCGTAACTTTCCAATTTTGATCCATTCCAACAAGGGAAAGCATCGGATTGGCTTGTTGGTGGGGTTGATGAGAAAGTTGTTACAGGGATGGTGTTTGAGTGGGATCTTTGAAGAGTACGAGAAGTTTGCAATGGGTAAGAGTGAATTTGATTTGGAATTGATGGAGTTATGGCAGCCGGAATTATGGGTCGACGATCGATGGAAACCAGAGTTTGTTCGAGTATAAATGTTCCCTCCCTCCCCTACAAGATAATTACAAGGCGATTGTCCATTCGGTTAGTTTCAATTCTCTGGCTTCTTCTGCTTCTAATTAGCACCATCAAAGCGATGGAAGCCCCGCGTTCTCTTATTACCATTGTTCATAAATTTCATAAATCAATCGGGTTACTGGTTCAATATATACACCAACAAGTCCAACGCCCGTTCTGCAAATACACATTGCTGAAATGCTTGTAGACATAGATGATACCTTACTAAGGTTATTGTGTGGTTCGTACGGTCGATGGAGCTTGCTGGTCTATGGATACTACCCTTAAGAACTAGCTATTATTTTTCAATTCTCTCAACTTGTCCATAACATCGCCAGCACCTTGTCCTTTGCCTGTGGCAGAAAGAACTTGGGGATCGTTCAATCTCATGAACGGATTGAACTCCAATTCGTCACCAATGGTGAATTCTCCAGTGGTATATTCATTTTCCTTGACAAATTTGATCAATTTGTCCATAGCAGCATTTTTCAAAATGGTGGATGAAAACTTCACATTCAGCTTGGTGTATTCGTGTCCTGGGTACACCTTTGTGTCCTTGGGAAGTTTAGCAAGAATCGAATTCAATGAGGCGTCCATTTCAGCCCCAGTACCTTCAAAGAAACGACCACATCCACTGGTGAACAAAGTATCACCAGTAAAAACTACTCTTTCGTTGGTCTTGGAGTCTTCGACAAAATAGCAAATGGAGTCTTGGGTATGACAAGGCGTGTGCAAGGCAGTGATGGAAAGATTATCTCCCAAATCAATCACTTCGTTATGGGATGGAGTATAAGTGACCAAAGGCGAAGATTTGCCCGCTATCACAGGCAAATCAGGATACTTCTTGTGGAGCTCCTTGTTTCCACCAGAATGATCATAATGATGGTGAGTGTTGACAATAGCCTTCAATTCAAACCCGGGCTTGTGCTCCTTGATGTATTGATACACTTCTTCAGGCTCAGCAGGATCAATCAACCACGCGTGTTTGGTGGGGCTGTCGATAACAAGATACGAATAATTATCGCCGGTGCCCCATCTCATGGGAATGGCCTTGACGTGCATATTGCGGGCAAGTTGGATTGGAAGTCTAAGGCTATTGATGACGCCTTTGATGGGATTCAAGTGGAGTCTTTGGAGCATAACTGGTATATTGTGTGCAGGGATCAACCTCCACCAACCCAACAGGTCACAACGCCACCGACAGTAGTGTGAAGGCAAACTCTTTCTGTACCAACAACCACACAACTGGAAGTAAAGCGAACGGCTTAGGTCAATTGGTCAATGGGTGGGTGGCCCTTAGGGCCACTTTCCTAAAGGCGCCACCATGGGTGTCTATGTGCAATACCTTGTGTAGTAATGGACTGAAGGTGAGTGGCTAGTTTGAGAGTGAGTAAATGGAGGGGCATATTGGAATCAGTAGACATGTAGAACTTCACACTGGAGTCCTTGTCTTCACCACACGAGCCACCGGGGTTAAGAGACTCACCATTTCTTGGCCTGCATCCCTTCAGGAGGACTTGTTTCAAACTCCTTGTCCTTAGCCTCATTCCAGTTGGTGGTCAACACAGTACCGTTCGATTGGACATAAGACTTCATCATGGCTCTTCTTGTATCGTCGTCGACGTCCTTATACAATTTCTCAAAGAAATCGGAGTCTTTTTCTTCGTTTTCGTCGTCGTCGACCTTGAAATTGGCCCAATTGATCAGCTTTTTCGACGATGTAGGATACGACAACGTTTCTTCTTGTACTGTTGCACTGGCTTCCAAACTAGGCCATTTTCCTGAGGTTTTTTTCACCAAATAAATCTCTACCTTGGTGCTGAATATGCGATGGCTCGATTGCTGGGGGTCGATCTGTCCTGCTAAAGGATCAAGGTTGTAGTTGTACTCAGAATTGTTGGCACTGGGGAAATTGATGGCGACGGAGGTAGCTTCAAACTCGATGCCAAATGTTTCTGCCTTGATATTTTTGGCGTAGATAGTTATAGTCACTGTCTCGTTGTTTTGGTACCAATCGTCTCGGATTTTGGGAACGATGGGAGCATGCTGGCTGATTACAGAGGGGTTGGTGGACTTTACTGGTGGTGGAGCCACTGGTTGGTCTTTAGCAGGCTCCTGTGCCGACTTCTGGGCGAGGGGTTCGGCGTTTGGTTCCAGGTCCAGTTGTTCCTCGTCCTGGGCCTTTCCTTGCTTAATGTCGTGCTGGGCCTTACCCAACCAGAACTCCAACGTGGGCTCGTTGCAGTCAAATGCCTGTGCCTTTTGCAAGTGCTTCAATGCCAATCTAATCTTCTTTTCGCCATAGTAAACCAACCCCAACCGGAAGTATGAGGCCCCCATATCACTTCTCTTTCCTCTTTCCTCGGCAATGGAGTAGGCAGTCGAAATATCCTTTTTGGCGGCATCATAATTGGCAAGTTTCTGATACCCGGTGGCCCGCTTAAGGTATGGAGCAAACGCCTTGGGGTTCTGTTTGATGGCCTGGCTAAAGAGCGAGATCGCTTCAAGAAAGTCCTTTTGGGCAAGGGCTTCATCGCCCTGTTTGATGAGCTTTTCGATCATGGCTGGAAATGGTGACGGTAGTAATTGGCGACTTCGATAACCTTCAGGGTATGCTTGAATGTTACCAAGTTGGTGATGATTTGGGGTCGCGGAAATCTTTGGAAATCTATAGATCAAATGCGGAAGCTCAAATGGTGAATATGGAACTAAAGACGAACAAAATGACAAATGGAAAAAGGAAAATGCGAAGCGAAAAAGCAAAGGCCAAAAGTTAAATGGTTGACTGACTGAAAAGGGAAATTAACTACTGACCCGATAATTACACTGGTGTTTTGCCCAGGGTTCGTGCTTTTTGTGGGACCCTGCTAGATGTACTCTGGTCCCGATCTATATGAGCTAAAAAATGAAAGTTAAAACCTTAAAGATTTAGTAAAGCCTTGTACCATTTTCATTACTAAAAGTACCAGAAATCCATTTTTCCTTGAATTAATGGATTTTCTAGTTCATATTTCTGCTACTGAATAAAATCCTGGAGTTTGAGTTGTTAGATTCTACATATTAAGCAAACTAAAACACATTCTTGATTTTCTGCAGAATTATTTGAAATATCTATTTACGTTCTTGTTCGTAAGAGATAAGATTTTTGATCAAATGTTTAATGTGTTTGACCAGTAGTAGTAAGAAAAAGATTTCAATATCAAGAAAGTGTAGAAAGAAGAATGATGCAACCAGATCGAAAATTCCATGTAAGCTTAAAATTGGACCTAATGGAATCACCACTAAACATACTTATGGACAACTTAACTGGAAACAACTACAGTAATAATTATTACTAATTTTTGACTTTTTCAGAAATATACTAATATCTCACCTTTTTCTGGGTTCTCATTCAGAGCCTGGTTAGCTCAATCGGTAGAGCGTTTGACTCTTATTCTGAGGTATCAAAAGGTTGCGGGTTCGACCCCCGCATCGGGCTTCTTTTTGCTTCCAGTAACATAGGTCATCTCTTCATCTCATCGGTAGTATGGATATGTAGTCACGTGATCGGGGCTCTAGTATATGATAGTGAATGGCTGCGAAAACTTGACAAGTGGTAGTTGCTCCGGTGTGATGGGAGGCATGGTACTGCGCTGTAAATCAGTCGAGAAAGGCTAAATATTCATTTTACGCGTTAAGATTGTGCTTTTTTGGATTCTACCAGTCAAAGGGACTTACTAATATCGCAAAAGCACTATTGAATTACATCTTCAATAACTAAAAACTCAATCAACAGCATACTATTGGAGTATCCAAATGTATCATATATTGAGGCAGAATTAACTCGTTAATTTTTTTAAATATATGTGCAATGATTGTTTGGGGCTTGTCAAACGTATCAATTATTTTTATACCATCTTTGCAGTAGTTATTAAGCTTATTGAAAAAACTACTTTTATAAACAATATCTTTGGTTACCAGATTCTGTTCCACATGCCTTTCCCTCCCTTTCTCTCTATATTAGGCAAGAATACCCAGGTAATCAACATGGATGCATATAACGCGATGAAGACAGGCAATACAACGTAAGTTCCCACATTTTGAGAAAGAATACCCACCAAAAATGGAAATAAGGCACCTCCAGAGGAACCAAAAGCCGTCATGATAGTCATGGAAATTATTTGAATTTTTCTAGGTAATAACCCATCCAGAGATGTGAAGGTCATGAGTAACGTGTAATTGGGACCCACAAACACACCAGCCATCGCCACAAGAACTGCTTCGACTATTACATGAGGAATTCCCCAGACTAATCCAACTAGTGCTAGTGAGGCTACGCTGGCTAAAATGACACTTCGACGAATTCCAAACCATTTTTGAAGTGGACGAGTAAGACACAATCTTCCTAGAGTCAATCCACCCCAGAACCCCGATGCAACATACCCTACAGTCTTGGGATTCCCATGACGATAATCCAAAAGAAACGTAACAATCCAACCAGCCATGGAAACCTCTGCTCCTTGGTAAAAAAGAACAAAAAACGAAATCAACCAAGTGATGTGGTTTTTCAAGGCCAGGATCATCAAGCTAGTCTGGGAAACGTCCTGATCGGTCTCGGGATCGGTCTCGTGCTCCCATTGCTTCAAATCATCGTCTGCATTTCGAAATGTCCAGAATAACAGCACTCCACTAACCACCATCATCCCCAACATTACCAAGTAGACGTAGTGCCATTTCACTCCCGCATTGACCATACCAGTGGCTATTAAAGGAGACACGGTGGCCCCGGTTCCGTAGGCCCCGTGGTTAAATGACAAGTATTTGGAGCCTTTATTCAAATGGCCCAAGAAAATGTTAGACTGGGCCAACATAATGGCCATTCCAGCCCCGCCAAAGAAGAATCCTACCACGATAGCAGCAAAGGCAGTTCCACTAGATACTATGGCGTACATTATACAGCACAATAAGCACCCCAATGGCATGGAGTACTTCCGTCCCAACCACGGCTGGATCTTATGCGACAAACAAGCAATGGCAATGAACCCAGCAGCATTACCCACCCAGATCATCGATGCTACAGCGTACTGGATATTATAGTAGGCCTCGATATGGGGAATAAGGGCTCCAGGAGCAGCATCGCTAAATCCACAGATAAACGTCCATGCTACACAGGCCACCACCCGAAATCGGTTCTCTGGAGGGTTGGAAAAGCTCATCTGGTTGATGTTGGTGGCCGTTTGTTCTTCGTTGGATCCTAGTCTTCGACTAGTCCCTTCTCTTCTCATGACACCTATCTCTTCAAACTCACTAAATGTGATGTCATTGTTTTGATTATCAACATCTGGAGTCTTCGTGGCCATGCTAGCCCCAAGAGCATTCAATTGTATGGTAGACAGCCTAGGCATTGCTGGCGTATGTTGATTTTTCACCACTTCTAGAGGTATTTCAACGGGTTTTTGGAGTCCTAAAGCTGGGCCCAGTTAACAAGTCAATCGATTCTTGGCTCCGTAGGCGGCTTCAGTTCTACCTACTTACTAGATAGAGTTTACAGTTGTATTTCTAATCACCTTTTAAATCGAAATTATACTATGTCCGGGATCATTTCCTAATTGGTGTCTATTAGCTAATATACATGGGCTCGCAACCCGCGGGGCATACCATAGAATTGAATACCACACAATATGCTGGTAGGCTAGGAGCCAGGAGCCGGGGCCAGGAGCTGGAGTCAGGAGCTGAAGGGCTATTACTGGGAATTGATTGGCATGGGTATTTTTAGCAAGCCAAAATTACAGAAATTTGACCATTCCACGATGTTCTCTATTCGTGTGAGTAGGATTTATAGCACTAAGCTCACCACTTGATGCTCTTATTGCTCTCCTGCGGCTTGCACCAAATCCAAAAACTTCTCCTTTGAAATCTCGTTCATCAACTCTTCTTTCATCCCTTGACCCACTCTTTCTTTACTCACATCCTGATTGGTCTTGATCTGGGTGGACAACACGGCATTGAATAAGCGGACCACCCCCTTCTGGGCCACTTTCTTTAATTTTTTTTCCTTTTCGAGTACTTCTCTCACTTTACCTGCTTCTTGTCCTGATGGTAACAAAGTAACCACATGGTGCTTGTCCTGTAACGACTTCTTTTCCGCCAAAATCGCTCTCTTGGCCTTGGCCTCAAGCTTATCTGATTCCAATTTTTTGATTGTCAGCTTGTTTCTGGCCAAAATCGGGTCGTTTCTATCGTAGGCCTTCAACTTCGACCCGATGATTGCATTGAACGCTCCGGCAAATGATTCTGACCCGTCATCCACGTTCTTTTTCTTCTTCAACTTGGGAAGCTTCTCATCAGCTTCGTCATCATCCTCATCATCATCCTCGGATTCTTCTTCGGACTCCTCGTCACTGGAAATCCCTTCCACATCCATCTCATCATCTAATTCTTCATCATCTTCCAAGTCAGATAACTTTTCATTCTCGGAACTTTCGCTTTCCGAAACTTCCGATTCTGACACTTCTTGCCCCACTTCGGTCTTGGCGCTCTTGGCCTGACCCTTAGCCACAGCCTTGTTGGTCTTTTGCTTCTTTAATGCTGGCGCCATGCTGTACAGCTCATCTCAAAATTTTGAGGTCTTCAAATCAAGGTGATGTGCGCACGTGACCGGCCATACTCCAGGTTTGTTTACAATCAGTTTCACCCTCCTCCACTATAAGAATGGACCGATCGAAGCTACCGCTAGGGCCCACACCGTCGCTGGCACTCAACAAACGGAAGATGGCGCCGGCAGCAAGCCCCCACAAAAAACCCCGCTCGTTTCGGGTGTCGCTGGACCCACAATCTAGCAACCTAGATATCCAAAGAAAACATATCCAATTATCAGAATTAAACAACACCAAGATGTCCCTAATCACCAGAATGCAAAAGGAGGAATTCAAGCTCCATATTCTTAATCGTGAGTATGAAGATATCAAGTTGAAGCTGGTGAAACTCGAGGATTTGATCAATAGTACCAAAGAACATCATAGACTAGCCAGCCAACAGTACGAGAAAGAGTTCAAGATCACCAAACAAAAGAAGGTGCTTCATCATGAAGGCAGAGTCAACCATTTAAAAGAAGTGGTCAGTGAGCAAATTGAGCATATCATTACTCAGAATACTATGGAAGCAGAACAACAGCGAGCCCAATTACTCAAGCAAATTAAGCTGGTTGAAGAAGACATCAAATCGCAAGCACAGAGCCTCAACAAAGTCTTGATCAAGCTCAAAGAAAATCACAATAAGAACTTGCTTGGCCTTGAAAAGACCATGAAGGAAAATCTTGAATCTCTTTTACATACCATAGATACAATTGAAAGCAGCAAGAACCAAAAGTTGACCCAGATTGCGTCCTTAAATGTGCAATTGAGCGAATTGAACGAGAAGGGTGTCAAATTAAATCAAGCATTACTCAAACTAAAGCAAAATTTCACTGATAAAGACCAAGAAATCGACGTTTTACAAGGAAGGATCTTAGCTAAACAGTCAGAAATAGTGCTGTTGGAAAAGAGCTGGGATTCCAAATCTCAAAAGATCGCCAAGTTGGATGCGGAAACCCAAATAATGAACTCGAAAATACATACACAAGAGCATGTCAGAAGATCGCTTCATAATACATTACAAGAATTGAAAGGTAACATAAGGGTCTACTGCCGTATTAGACCCGCCGAACCAGGATCTGCCGCTGAATTGGCTGCAATAGAGATTCCAACTGACGAATTAAATGAAGATGCAAATCAGGAATTGGCTCTCTCAAAAAGAAGAATCAGTGGGATGGGAAACTTTCAAAACTCTGGTGAAACTCAGACTTATAAATTTCAATTTGACCAAGTTTTTCTGGTCAATTCTTCCAACGAAACGATCTTTCAAGAACTTTCTCAACTTATTCAGTCCTCTTTAGATGGATATAACGTATGTGTCTTTGCATATGGCCAGACAGGATCTGGAAAGACATATACCATGTCGTCGCCCAAGAATGGGATGGTCCCGTTGTCGATACAGAAGATCTTTGAGGATATACAAGACCTTCGTTCCAGTGGTTGGAGCTACACATTACAGGGACAATTTATAGAGATTTACAACGAAACCATAATCGATTTACTTTCGTCAAATGAGGACACCAAACATGAAATTAAGCATGATGACAATGAAGGGAAAACGACCGTCACTAATACCACTCTGGTCAGCTTAACATCCATGGAACAAGCCAATCTGATTTTTGAGAGGGCCACCAGGAAAAGAACAACTGCAAGCACTCAAGCCAATGAAAGATCTTCGAGATCGCATTCTGTATTTATATTACGAATAAGAGGAGAAAATAAAAACGGGACTGTCAGCGAGGGAACGTTGAATTTGATAGATTTGGCTGGTTCAGAAAGATTGAGCTCATCACAAGCCAAAGGAGATAGGCTCAAAGAGACTCAGGCCATCAACAAATCCTTATCAAGTTTGGGGGATGTCATTTATGCTTTGGGTCAGAAACAGCAAAACCAGCAATCGCATGTTCCTTACAGGAACTCTAAGCTCACATATTTATTGAAGCACAGTCTTGGAGGATCTTCTAAAACGTTGATGTTTGTAAACATCTCGCCGTTAGAAAAGAATTTCAACGAGACCATTAATTCATTGAGATTTGCAGCTAAAGTCAATGGTACGAAATTGGCTAAATAGAAGCAAAGGTGACATCCAGAGACGTCCCTAGAATCTTATTAATATATAAAAGAAATGCTGATTATATCCGACTAGATTTTCTACTAGGTAATTATGGAAAAAGGTATCATTTTCTACTGTTTCAATTTCGAATCGCGTATTATACTGTATTGGAAAGAATAATTATACACTAAATCAGTCTAAGTATCGGAATTCTCGCAATTTAGGTTTTGAATATACGCTCTGGTGTGTATCATTTGTAGAACTAGTGCCTGCTGCTAATATTGTCCAACGATATTTGGATTATTCTATTATACATTATATACACTTTTACTTTTAATTACTTGCGGCAAGCAAATTGGTCGAAGGTACGTAGTCAGTAGCACCAGCGAGCTGCCCATTTCTTACGGCCTCGTCCCAAAGCAGTTTATGGTTCGTCTCTGCCCATTCTCTGATGGTATTTTGTCCTTTCTTTTCTAAGCAGTAATTATGCAAAGATACGAGAATATCGGTATCAAGTTCCAAATCGTAATCTCCCATTGCCTCTACTAGACCCAAGGCATCATCCACTAATCCGTGATACACATGGGCAATGAGGTACTGTCTATAAATGGCTCTATTGGGGAGAATATTGAACTGGGAAAGATTGTTGAAAAACTCTTGAACGTATGCCAAATCATAATAGGTATAAGTTTTGATCATGATTTGAATAGATTCTTCATTAATACCACCGATAAGTTTAGGGTTGGTTGACATTGACAAAAATAATTCCCGTGCCCGGGAAACATCTTGTAAATTGGAATAGGCGTTCAATATACTATTCTGAAGCTCAATGTCTTGTTTGGGGATATTGATATCCATCTTAAGACTTTCGTGGACCTCGATGACACCTTCCTCGTATAACTTATCTCCAAATTGCTGGAATAAAAGCTTATAAATGTCCTTCAGAGGAGGCAAGTTTGTGTGGTCACCGTGAAGTTCGTTCAACTTTCTAACTTGTCTGAAAATCAATAAAGCAGCATTGAGTCTATCGTGATCACAGAAGAACTTCATGGTGGGTAAATAGGTCTCAAAGGGCACCTGGAAATACTTGTGGAGTTCTCCATACAATACCCAGTTTGTCTCATGAGTCTCTTCATTGTTATATTCTATCACAAACCGTTGGAGCTGGTCAAAGAGCTGGCGATACTTCTGGGCCCATTGTGGCTTCATAGGCAATTTTTCAAGTGAATCCTTGGGGATTTGAGGAAGTTCTCGTTTCAACATTTCAATAAGATCTCCTACGTACTCCATTTGGAGCATCCGTGAACTTAATGCAATTATGGAGTCCACGTTGATGGGGTTTCCTTCCATTTGCTGTTTGATCTTTATGAATACGGGGAAGATTTGCTGGATATCCTCAAAATGCTGGGTAACTGCCACGATTAGCTGGTTAAAAGTATGGAGAATCTGCGGTTCTATCTCGCTCAGCCAGGCCACCTTCTGATCAATACTGTCTTGAAAGATATCGATGGCTATACTACAATGGCCCATCTCCAATGCCCGATCGATTCTATATTTGTAAGATAATGGTGATTGCTCCAAACGAGAATTGTTACGGAACTCTTGGATCACCTGCTCCATCAACGTTCCTCTTGGTTCAATATCATGGACCATCAACGATTGCACTGTTCTGGTAAAAATATCCCCGTTATTGACATCTACAAGGTCACTCATCAAGCCTTTGATAGCTGCCAATATTTCCTGATGTGGTTTACCATCTAATTGATGCAAAAGCTTGTATAATGAGGCCTGATAACGAGTTTCTGTTGGCACTTCACTATGTGAAAGCACGTCGGTGATAATATCTGCTAGATGAAGCTCGTGGTAGGCCCAACATAAATTAAGAAAAGCCTCTGCCATCATGTAGTCCGACTGTATTGAAAGCTCGTGCTTTATTGCCTCGCTAGGAAGCCGGTTTAACCAAGTCAACGAATTACTGATGGTACGGTTAAGGTCTATATTAGTTGACACTTGGGAAATTTCGTGGGCCAACTTAATTATCACCAACTTCAGCCTCAACGACATACTCTGCTGCAACATCAAGTTGACTACGTGCTGGATACGGTCGGTATTCTTGTCTAGATTCTCGTACTCGTGAACATTGGGCAACGACTCCGCGAAGAGCGACTCCACGTACTCGTTGAATTTTCCATAGAAGTGATCATCGAGAAGCCCGTTCACTGAAAGCTCCACTGCTTTTGAATCTAGTTGTTGTGTCCTCTGAGGGATCCCGTTGTTCTTGATCTCGGTGAGCACATTCACCAACGTCTCGAATACAGATAAATTTAACTGGTTTGTTGAGTCATAATGGTCCAAGAGTGCATTGGTGAACTCAGAGTCAAGAAACTGGCCCTTCAGACTCACCAAGCTGGTCAACACAAACTCAAAGCTGGAGTTTCTGGTTCCCAATTCAACCAAGTGCACCAAAACTTTAGGTGGAAGCTGGTGGAGTCTCTGATTAAGGAGAAACTGGCTCAAAATAGACATGTACTTGGGCAAACTCAATTTTCTGCCCTTATTTGCTGCCAAAATCGAGGTGGCTGATACTTCAAAAAGTCGTATTATCTCATCGCTCGTGAGAAACATCTGGCCCTCCGAATCGACAACTTTGCCGCCGTTGAGCTTGAAAAGCTCCAAAAACACCGAGTTCATCACCTTGACTTCGCCTCCACTAAGTATTTCGACTTCTTCTATTGTTTCTGACAACTTGGTGCTCAATACTTTACTCTTTAACTTGGCTGGCATTCCGTCCGTTCTCACGTAATGCTTGAGTTCCTCGACTTTTTTGCTTCCTGCCAGTGACAGTTGCTCTTTCTCTACCAGATCCTCCACTAAAAATTGGGGTTTGATCGATGCCTGCTTTTTAAACTTGCTTAAAGGGTTGGTCCAGCTTCGGAACCGAACACAACAAATTGGAATATTGTGAGATCGGCTTCCACGGTACGTGGCTGAAATGGGTACCATTCGAAAGCCTAGCTTTGTGGCATTCTTAATTAACAGCATGGTGGAGCATCTGTCGAGTTTGGGGGGAGTTAAACAGGTATAAATAATAGGTTGGTGATGGTTAGTGAATTTTTCAGTTATAAGCTATATGTAGGGTTATATACAGGAAACTGACACCATACTACAACCAGAGTTTTTCATTAATTGATCCGCCGGTTGACTTCCGGTTGAAAATGTGGTATCATTTGTGAGTGTGAAGTTCGTATTTTGTAAAATCCGACGGATAAAATATATTCTATAATCATTAATGCTCAAGCATCTTCTTCGTATTCAGGCAAATGCTTTTGTAAACGCTTTATTGCCCAATTTTTGCCAATGAATTTGACTTCTGGATCACTCAAACCTTCTGTTTTAGTGTAAATGTTCCAGAATTTAGGGTCTTTGAATCTTGGGTCTTCTGGATTGAAAGAAGGAATGGAATTTCTAATATTTAGCACTGCTTCTCTAAGCTCGGCTGCAAGAGAAGACCTTAGGGACTGAGCTTTTTTACCATTCTTCAATTCTTCAGATAAATCGGTAGGGTTCTTGGGATCGATGTAAGATTTACATAAATCTCTCCATTTTTGTCTGTAAGTTTCAATGCGCTCATCAGAAAAGGCATCACCAATGGTCAAATGGATCTCTGCACCAATATTTGATGGTAACCACCTTTTTATTCCCAGATCTGCGGTTTCTTCAGGAGCGATTTTTTCGAATCCGTACGAGAAAATCGGAACCACCACCGGAGCACTGGTGCTTTCCAAGATCAATCTTGAAACCCCCCATTTGAAGTACCGCATGGAATTATTGTGTGGTTCTTGAAGCTGGAGCACAAACCCCTCGGGGAAAACATGGAACCAGGATGTCTTTGTGCGGATAAACGGCGACTTGGACATCAATACATTGGTACCTTCTGCACTTGGCCTGATATGTTTCACCATTTCCTTGGACTTGTCGATGTTGACCTCTTGTATAAGCAAGGGTTTTTGTACATCCTTGACACCCGGTGAAAACTCGAGGTCCAAAGTATCGTCAGGACTCAAGATTCGGATGGCAGCATCCAAAGAGCCTTGGAACGGGCCCTCGCCAAACCGCTTTGTGCCCAAAATCTTGCCCAAATTGAAGAACCACAGCAACGCCGTGTTCAGAAAACAGATATTATGGGCACCAAACCCCCATCTGATGGTATCAACATCAAAATGGTATCTCATTGGCAAGGCAGCATAGAAAGATGGATCATCCACCACCGACATGTGGTTCATTACCGTCAAAAGCCCGCGGTTTTCGGCCCGTGCCTTCGCAAGGGCCTGGTCGAGCTTATCAATGTTGTGAACGTATGGCTTATAAAGCAAATTAAGTAATAGTTTGGTGTTCATGGTCATGGCGAGGCATGTGAGATGCGATGCCATGTTCCAAAACGGCGATGTACGGGGATAGTCATTGAGGAAATCCTCACCGCGGAGGAGAACGTCTTGGAACGACATGGCGTCTACCGTGCTGGGTGCTGCTGCTGGGTGCTGGGTGCTGGAGAATCAGCTAGTGGTGGTTTTAGTTAATCAACCACCAGTTAAATTTTTCTTTCCCCACGTTGTGCGCATGGTGACTGAGTAGTCTGTTGGGACAGGGCCGGCAAACGGCTGGGCTGACGGCATAACTACGGCCAAAAGGAGCTGGCTGGTGTTGGCATACGGTACCTGGCAGGGTCAAGGGACTGTGGTTGAAATTCGGGGTTTTTTTTTGGCTTCTCTGGGTCCTGTTCTGGTGGTGCTACAGAGGTGATGCCTTTGATACGGCTACAAGAGATGAGGTTGGCAAAGACACCAGTTTAGGTAGGCTTTTGCGGCTGAGTTTGGAGTTCCTCGACTAGCTGTGTCCTTCCGCTTGGAGCCGGACGTGTTTCGAGGCTCTGGGTGCCATGTGTGCCCGTATACCGGTGGGTGCAAAATAGCCTGTTGATCTGATGATCTACGAAGTGAGCCACTTTATCGCCATCACCGCATGTGATTTTTCACGAATTCTTCTTGGGACTCGCTTTCCGTAATGACCACGGATTAGATGGCACTTGATCTAATGCAAATTCGTTACCCAAAGTTCCAGGTTTGCAAGTTTAAATTTTTTCCATGTTTGGTTGGCTACGGCTTTTGTTCCGTACTCTGTAGTTGCATATCAAACCCATTTTTCAAACGTTACAAACTCTATAGCATTGGTGTTTTGACACCAGTCATTCTTTTATTACTATAGCGATATACCAAACATTTCCTATCCTTGCTTTTCCCTCCATCTCTTCACTATATCCTCATCGAACCGAAAATCTACATCGTTCCACACTTCAAGCAGCATGAAATCCTCCAACACTTTTATCCTTTCGCTAGTGACAAGGCCTCTTCCGAGACCGCTCAAAAATTCCAGTTTGTAATCAATAAAATCCAGCTCGTGAATAAATATTCTGCTCTGTGGCTCAAATCCATGCTGCCGGTACAACTCTTCAAGAGTTTCATTGAGATTAGTAGCCAAATACCTGTCAAATGGGATTTTGGTTTCCTTAAGGAGTTCCTTAAGACTCATTTTGAACTTTATATCTTGGAATTGAAATGGAAATATGTCTGTTTCGTAAACCCTTTCTGTAGGAGAAATCAGTCCAATTTTCACTTGTTCTAGCGTAGCAACAATTTCTCTACCCTGTATTTTGCTGGGAGACCGAATACACCTTTGAAGGGGCTCGTGCTTTGTAATAATTCCCGGCATTCTGTAGTTAATTATTCTGTTGTATCATTAACCACAATTATTGATTTTTCGCAGCTATTTGTGGATCCACCTTGGGTGCAAAATTTTGCAACAACACCCCCAAAAACCAAGTAAGGGCCATGTATTACGACCCATTCTATGAAAGGATCTATAGATACAGAGACAGGTTGGCTAATTTCGCACGCAAACACTTCCTAAGACCTATTAATACTTATAACTGTCCTTCTGATACCTACTTGGTGAAGATCATCGTCCTTTCGTCGGTCAAAATCACTGATCAACAAGCATTTCAAATATTAAATCTTGATCCCACCAATGCAAGTCATGCTCGAATGTATAGGCTTTTGCTTGATGAGGTTTTTCAATTAGCAATATTATTGGCCACACGTGTAGGAAGACCACTCAAAGAACTTCCAATGACCAACTTAAAGGAGCTATGCTACAGGATCGGACAGAAGTTTATGCCCCTTTTTTATGTGACTGTCAAGACAATCAAGAGTCCAAATCGTTCTTCCATTCCAAGGAATGATTTTACTCGTTGGCAATCAAGATCCAGTTTGGATAGCTTGGAAACCTCAGACGAAACTACTTATGAAGTGATCCACCATGTACCCAAGTTTAATCAAATGTGGCCAATAGTGATGTTACTAAAGAGAGAATATGAGAACTTGAAGATTTTGGAACACCTACACCGGTAAGCAAAGAAAAGCAATATAAAAACTTAAAGATCATATCAAGAGTTATTAACTATCACCACTGAGTGCTTTTCCTCAGGCAGGTAATTTTTATTTTTATTTATTTTTTTGGGGGGAGGGGGGGGAGGTATAAATATTCAAGTCTATTCAATACTCAATTGATACTAAAGATACTATTTTATTCTTCTTTGTAGTCCCCATGAACCTGCTGCTGCGATAATTAATGGGTTTAGGTTGGATATTGTTCGCATATAGTGCCCAATTTCTCCAGAGTTAAATCGCACTCCCCTAAAGCTAATTGGAAGCTACAAATTCCGCTAGAAACACAATTGAATTTCCAGCCACTTCAGTCCTCTACAATTCACATTACTGCTCCTATGCTGCTGTCTCTGATAAAGCCCACCTCCATCGTCAACCAAAACCATGGGTGAGATGAGATGTGCGTCACGTGACCTGCCGATATATTTTCATCTCATCTCATCTAATTTTTCACTTCTTCATACTACATCAAAATGGCCAAAATCAAAAAGAGAGGAGCCTCCGGTAATGCCAAAAACTTCATTACCAGAACCCAGGCGGTAAAAAAGTTGCAGGTCTCGTTGGCGGACTTCCGTCGTCTTTGTATCTTCAAAGGAATCTACCCAAGAGAACCAAGAAATAAAAAGAAGGCCAATAAAGGATCCACTGCCCCCGTGACCTTCTATTATTCCAAGGATATCCAATATCTTCTCCATGAGCCAGTCTTGGCGAAGTTCCGTGACCACAAAGTTTTTGCTCGTAAGTTGCAAAGAGCCTTGGGAAGAGGTGAAGTGAGTGATGCTCAAAAACTTGATATCAATCGTCCAAAGTATACTTTAGAACACATTATCAAAGAAAGATACCCTACTTTCCAAGACGCATTACGTGATCTTGATGATCCTCTCAACATGTTGTTCCTTTTTGCCAATATGCCTGCTACCGATAAAGTCAGTCATAGAGTCACCAAAGACGCTGAAAAATTATGTAACCAATGGTTGGCTTATGTTACCAAGGAAAGATTGTTGAAAAAAGTGTTTGTTTCCATCAAAGGTGTCTATTACCAAGCCAACGTCAAAGGTGAAGAGATCAGATGGTTGGTACCTTTCAAATTCCCTACTAATATTCCCACCGATGTCGATTTTAGAATTATGTTGACCTTTTTAGAATTTTATTCCACTCTTTTACACTTTGTATTATTCAGATTATACAATGATGCTGGTTTGATTTATCCTCCAACCATCGATATTGAAAAATTGAAGGGTATTGGTGGATTATCTTCCTACGTATTGCAATCTAAAGAACAAGGTGTTAATGCTTTATTGCCTGGGAAAAAGGTGGCCCAAGAAAATGTTGGTGAAGGTAAGTCTTTATCCAAAGAAGAAATCTCCCGTGCCTTAGAAGCCGACGAAGGTGGCCATGATGACAACCAAAATGACGTCGAAGAAAATGTTGAAGAGGTTCAGCTTGATGAGTTCACCTCAACCAATAAAACCACCGGTGATTTGTTACAACAACCTTCGAAATACGCTTCTCCAACCTCGAGTCTTTTCTCCAAATTTGTATTCTATGTTGGTCGTGAGGTCCCATTAGACATTTTAGAATTGTGTATATTATCATGTGGAGGCTCCATTGTTTCGGAAATTGCATTAGATGATTTGAAGATCAATCAACCAGTTGCCTACTCGTCCTTAGACTTGAGCAATATCACCCATCAAATTGTGGATAGACCTAAATTGACCCAAAAGGTCGGAGGAAGAACTTACATCCAACCACAATGGGTGTTTGACTGTATCAACAAGAGTGAATTGTTGCCAGTTAATGCATATGGTCCAGGTGAAATTTTACCCCCACATTTGAGTCCATGGGGTGATGCTGGTGGATACGATCCAGAAGTTGCTCCAGCTCAAGACGGCGAGGAAGACGAGGAAGAAATTGAAGAAGTTGAAGAGGACGAAGAAGATGACGACGAAGAAGATGAAGAAGACGAAGAGGAGGAGGATGAAGACTTGAAGGCCCAAAAGGAATTGGAAATGGAAGCTTCTGGAGTCAAGTTCTCTGACAGCAAGCAAGATGACAAGAAGAAGGCCAAGAGTAAGAAGAGACCAGCTGAAGATGAAGAAAAGGAATTAAAGAAGATCATGATGACTAACAAGCAACGTAAGTTATACAAGAAGATGCAATACGGTATTGATAAGAAGGAGGCCAGACAAGAAGACTTGACGAAGAAGAGAAAGAAGCTTGATAAGGCTAAGGGCGAGTTGGAGAAGTTGAACAAAAAATAATTAGCTAAAAAGTAAATGGTTAAAATCAACTGAGACGATCTTGAATAATAACTATAGACAAGCACCAATATTTCATATTTCAGTATTTTGAACGGTTGTATCTCATTGTTTCAATTTAACTGTTGATAACTTTCAAATCTACCTCATCGGATAGTAGACTGTGCAATATCAACTAGTATTCTAGTTCAATAAATAAATATACACGAAAAGTAAGAAAACTTGTACTAAATATAAATACTTGTCCAACCTATTTTTCAATGCATCGTCCGTTCCTAATAGAATACAAATACACTAAATTAAAAGTTTTCTCATAGTTGAACTAGTTAAACATCCAAAGAAAGTTAAGGAAAGACGAATTATGATTAAACAATTGTCTAGCGTAGTTAATGTATTTTTATTTTTTTTTTTGCATCTTCGGGTTGTTCGGCCAATTTGCGTTCAATAAATCTACAGTTGCTGCAAAAAATTAACATACGTTCTTTTGAATCAACTATAAAAATACTTGCTTACCTAGATATCACATACAACGAATCATGCTCTCAAAGTGGAACTAATGAATGAATTTTTGACTTCTTTGGTGCTAAAGCAAAGATATCTTTTCAACTTGTCAAACCCTTCTTTGGATCTCCAATTATCGTTCGCCATTTTATCGACAAAGTAGAGTAGAGCACTTGTGGTGGTTATCTGCATAGGCTTGTGAGTAAATACTCCACATATCAAAGGTACAATTTTTTTGTCCTGCGATTATTCCAGTTTATCATACAATCTGATGAAGGTTCTTAGGTCAAGTTCAATCAAGATAGTGAAAATATAGCTGAACAAGACGGCAAATCAGGATTTAGTAGTAACCATGTAACTCAAAATTTGTTTCTTGTCACAGCGAAAGTTTTCATCACGCAAGAAGAACGCACTTAGGTCCTTATAGTTCCAAGGTGTGTCACCGAAGCTTATACGATTCATTGGCTTCATCTCGAATATACCAAAGATGCTACCGAACTTTTCAAAAGAAGCATCTGGCCGATAAAAATTAAAGCTATTCATCACAGGATTTGTGAAAGAAAAATCGTGATTGGGATTTCCGAAGTGCCAATAATAACGTATCATGTCAAATATTAGATGATTCAAAAGACTATAACTTTAGTTCTCATCTTTAAATGAGGGTCAGGACTATATTCGCCAACAAGCCCAAATAAATTCGGCGATAAATGACGATAACAGTCTTCGTCCCGTAATTTTGTTTGGGAAATAAATTGTTTAATTTGATTTCCATCATAGATTTCTCCAAGATCATTTGTTGCATAATATGGTTGACCATGAAGAGTTTGGTTCGAATTGAGAATTATCTGAGGCACAACACGTTTTGATGCTCAGAGAAGTGGAAGCAAAAAGCTGAAATGAGTGAGCTTTCTATGTAGAAGCTCATCCCTGGACCGACCTTTGACCGAAAGCACGGAGCAAAAAGGTAGGGCTAGAGTGCCTGATGGGGTCAGTGGCAACTACGTCACTAGAGATATTAATTTTTGCGTCAAATGTTCTTCATCCCACCCAGGAAATGCATTTATCAAGTCAGTCAGTGGATTAGAAACATCTGGTATAATCGAATTTAAGCTAAGCTAAATATTGTGCATTACGGATTCAACAACTGGATCAGACATTGTACCAAAAGAACAAGTATGAGTAAGATAAAAAAAAAGGAATGATTTTATACCTAAGTTGCCGGATAAAATTAATGCCTAATTGCACGATTCATACTTGCTTTGGATTTTATTATCTCTTCTAAAGTTTCTACAACAACATAGTTAATTTGCATTGTTTTGCAGCATTACGGCCCGTTGGAACATTACCAGTGGTGCACGTGACTAATACTGATAAGTCGCAACACCCATTAACATGGAACAAATTGATCAAAGTTGATTAAAATATATGAATATTTATCCCAAAATGTAGAGCTTTTATTTATCTTCTCAATTTATAAAACAAACGATTTGAAATTTTCTCTGTAGTATGACTATTTGAAACACCATACTAGATTTGAAAACAAATCACACGAAAACTATGTAAGGATATGAGTAATTGATTACACACAAAAAAAAAATACAAACCCGCGTGGTTTAATTAATAATTAAAAAATATGCAATAGTTTGCAGCTATTATTTATTCAACGTAATCCAAGCCGACTGTGTCTCATCCAACCGTACCACAAGCCTTGGAAAAAATTACTGACATAGTGGAGAAGTATTAGCTATGTCACTATGTACTTGAAGCAGTCTAATCGGTCACAGTCATTCAAATGAAGGTGTGACTAGTCCTGAGTCGGGCGATAATTGGGCCAGACAAAATTGACGTCGGGGTTTGTGATCGGAATTATAAATTGTGGCTTTATCTACTAATAAATTAATATAATTGCGAGGACCAATTCGTATTGCCTGGTGCTAGACGCTAAACTCAACTTCATACTCCGTCACTATCGTAAAGACTAGTTCTAACAGACGTTCTAACAGACGGGTCTGGCTACCTTCAAAATTGATCGGTTGTGAAATTGCCTGAAACCCATACTGATAGTTTTGATTAATTTTGAATGTTTTTTTCTACATGTGCAACGGTGCTGATCCTTTTGAAGTCTTCGAAAATATCATGATATATAATAAAGGTCAAATTCACATTATCCAGTGGCTCACCAAAGATTCTGACGAAATCTCCTAGGAATGAAATGGTTTCCGTCGGTGGCACTTTTTATCTTGAAGAACCCGAAATGAGTACTCATTTGGCTGCGAAAGATGAGGCCCGGTTGGCCAAAATTGGATACAAACCAGAATTGAAACGTCGTTTCTCCACACTCCAAGCATTCGGAGTGGCATTTTCCATTATGGGTTTGATTCCTAGTATAGCCTCGACTTTTTCTCAAGGTATAGTTGCTGGTCCAGCAGGAATGTTATGGGGATGGGTAATTGGAGGTGCATTTATTTTCTGTATTGGCATATCGTTGTCTGAAAATGGTTCATCTCAGCCAACATCTGGAGGATTGTATTACTGGACGAATTATTATGCTCCTGAAAAATACAAAAATTTATTGTCTTTTCTTATTGGAAATACCAATACGATTGCCTTAATAGGTGCTTTATGCTCCACTGACTACGGATTTTCCGAAGAAGTTCTTGCCGCAGTAGTAGTTGCAAAAGATGGAAATTTTGAAATCACCAATGCTAAATTGTACGGAATTTTCGCTGGCTGTGTGGTTTGTCATATTTTTGTCACTTGTATCTCTTCAAAAAGAATCGCAATATTACAATTGGTTTCGATTTCTGTGAATGTGGGATTGATCCTATTATATTTGATAGCCTTGCCAATTGGTGCCAGAGGAAATTACAGGTCTGCAAAATATGTCTTTACCAGTTTTGAAAATATTTCTGATTGGCCCATTGGATGGACACAAATCAGTGCTGCTTGGTTACCTCCTATTTGGTCTATTATGGCTCTTGACTCTATTATTCATGTCAGTGAAGAAGTAAGAGATGCCGAAAAAGCCATACCAATTGGCATGTTGGGGGCTATATCTGCCTGCTGGGGAACTGGAACGGTGATCTTGATTGTGACTCTATTCTGTATGCAAACAACAGATATAGAAAACCATTATTTGGGGTCTAAATTTGGCTTCCCAGTAGCTCAAATTATTTACGACTGCCTTGGTAAAAATTGGACTATTGCATTCATGTCTTTGATAGCATTTGCCCAATTCTTAATGGGTGCCTCGATCTTGACTGCAATTTCTAGGCAAATCTGGGCTTTTGCAAGAGATGATGGTTTGCCATTTTCTTGGTGGATCAAGAAAGTGAACAGAAAACTTTCCGTTCCTTTAAATGCTGTATGGTTTGGAGGCATCTTATCGATTATTGTCGGATTGTTGGTCCTAATCGGGGACGTTGCTGCAAATGCTCTTTTCACCTTGGCAGTTGCTGGAGAATATTTAGCTTGGGGTATTCCAATACTGTTAAGATTAACTTTCGGGAAGCATAAATTTCAGCCAGGGAAATTTTATCTTGGTAATTTTTGGAGTCCTGTTATAGGAAGTATTTCGTCTACTTTTATTTTCTATACAGTTATCATGATGCTTTTCCCTTCGACAAGACATCCGAATTTTCAAGAAATGAATTATACTTGTGTCATTACTCCAGGAGTATGGATATTATCACTAGTATATTATTACATTTATGCACACAAGGTTTATAACGGACCTCGAAAAACAGTTGAAGACGAGGTTGTACCGACATATTCAAGTGAGAACGATAAAACCAGTGGTGATTACATACAAACAAAGGAGATCAATGATGACATATAAACTGATAATTATTTTGATTCGGGGATTTAATATTTTATACTAGCAGTATCTCGCCAAAACATGCCACTCAGAATGATTTTCATACTTTTCATACATATTGACTATTCTAAACTGTTTTATTTTGAAAGCTGTAAAATATATAATGCCGTTTATTTCAGCTGAGCCCTTCAAGGTACACTGCTAAAAGGTACATTTCCTTTCTTCGTAGTGGTAAGTTGATTAGGATAAATTACTTCTTATGCTTGATTATTATATTAATTGATGCAGTTAACCTTTTTCTCGAGTTGGTGGTACCGAAAAGAGATTATAATGGATATATGAAAGTCTTATCTTCCAAATCGGTTAAATCAAGGGCTGCCACATTAACTTGAAATTCATTTCCTTCATCGTCAACCACAGCAGCCACTTTCTCGTCTTCTGCAATTTTTTCCAATCTTTCGTTGTTTCTTCTTTTTAAGATAAACCAAACCACAGCAATCAATACGGAAGATGTGAAGAAACTAAGCACAATTTGCACTATCCAAGCTGGAATGTAACGTGGAGCATCCTTAGCTTGCCAGATTTGTGGGGAAATAATATTGGAAACAGAATATGAAGCAAGCATCATAGCATTTCTTACAAGACGTTTGGTATAAGAAGATCCAGCAGTGGTTTGTGAAAGACCAAGGGCACAAATCCATCCCACCCCAAATGATCCCGCAGACATAAGAATGGCAGCGAGTTCTCCTATAGAATTTGATAATGGGAGAGCAACTGCAATAATGGACCCTAAAAGAGCAGGAATAGTGCTCCAAATAATCGTGAAGCAAGTTGTGTTAGGATATATCCACATGAAAAGACATGCTGCAAAGGATACTGCAAGATTAAATCCGGCACCTGCTACGTTGATCAAAGTGGCTTTCAAATTATCGATACCACCAATTTGGACATACAACAAGTTTTGCTGATAGTTCAAATTATTAGCTAATTCTTGCAAAAGGAAAAAAGCCATGAGGAGGTAAGAAATAGGATCCTTGAAGGCTTCAATTGCATGTTCTTTTTTGAAATGTTTTTGTTCAATGGTTGAATGGGAAGTACCTTGGACTTTTCTAATGGTCCATACTTTTTCAGCAGTGGTCAAAAACTTGGCTTCAATGGGGTTGTCTGGATAGACAAAATAGACAAAGATGGCTAAGAAAAAGGTTAATCCACCAATAATGAGATTAAGGACCTTCCAGTCGGCAAATGAGGAATTAGAATGTAAAACTCCGTAACTGATAAACCCAATAGGTATTGGTGATACCATACAAGAAGCGAAAAAAATGGGTTGGGTAGATTCTCTAACATGCTGACTTAAAAACATCCCATTGGTGGTGGTAAGAATTGGAATTGCAACCGATTCAAAAAATCCCAAAAAAAACCGTAATGCTATAACACCACCATAATTATAGGCAGCACAGTGTAATAAAATAGTCAAGGACCATAAGAAGCAAATTGCCGTCATTAATTTACTTAATGGAAGACGCTGGATCAAGTAAGTTCCTGGAACTTGCCCCACTATGAATCCAACATAAAAAATAGTATTGACATTATTATACTTATTTTGGTCCAAACCAGTGGCCTCGAAAAACCCGGAAATCACACTATATGAAAGCGTAGCTTTGTCCATATACATGATCAAATTGATGAGAAATGTGGTTCCAAGAACTCTCCAGAGAAGTTTTCTGGAAAGTAATTTATCTTGTTCTGGAGTTATCTCGGGAGTATCATCATCATGTTGTCTCATAAAATTAATTGCAACATCAGCATATTTAATATTGACCACTTGAGGGCTCAGGGTGGAGGCAGAGATGGTTTGAAGTAAATCCGAATTCTTGTCTTTATCCATGATAAATTTTCTCTGGTTTTACAATGTCACTAATATGTGACTATTAATGTGCTACCTTGGTTTTATATAGATTTGTACTCAAATACTGGCGCTTAAAAAGTCATCTACTAGTTCGGGAAGGAATTATGCAAGATGACTTTGACTCATCTATTTCTGCGGCTAAAACATATGGTGCTGTCAGCTACGGAATAAACCCCGAAAAATTTGCATCCCAAATTAGGTTTTGTGTTGAGATGTCAATTCAAACACCGTTGGTGAAAAAGAAGTCCATTTTGGGATTTATGGATCTGGATCCCCGAAACCTTTCTGTAGTAATTAGAATAAAGTACAATAATCCCGTGGTTTCGTAGAAATCGGCCCATGGATGGTGTTTCTGATAACGCAATTCCACTTGTAATCCAAGATTTCTTTCAAGCCAGATTCGCAATTCTTGCAAGAATATTATTTATGTCTAGGTAGAGATGAGAGTTTTTCCGCCAAGAATATCAATCATTGGACCAATTTTTTTTGGAAACGGACTCGTCAAATTACTGAACAATTCAGTTGCCATATATTGAGCTGCTAAGCCTTCATTTACTATAGCAACCGAAATCTGGAACAGTATTCAAGGTATTCCTAGGCATCTCAGTATATGTTTCGCACGCGCACGACCTTGTCGATACTTGGCTGGTGCACGACCTAATATCTCTACCAGCCGTTATCCACACCTACCATTCAACTTTGAGATGTTACGAGCCATTCGCCAGGTCCATTCCAAAGTTGGCGAAGCCCTCGATGCTGCTCAGATCCAAAGTCTTCTAAAATCGCCCACGTGGTCCGTTCAAGACCTTCTAGAGGCCCCAGCAGCCCCAACCGAAATCGACGCTTCCAGTGTCAAGAAGATACTTAAATTGTCAGGACTTAACGCAAACATAAGTGCTGAACAAGAGAGTCAGATACAGGAATCGCTCAAGATGCAAATGACTTTTGTGAAGCATTTATATCAAGGAGAACTGGCCGTTGATAACGAAAGCAGTAATGACTCCATATTCAGATTGTTACCCTCAGACCATAACCACAGTGAAAAAATAACATTGAAGAGCTTGAAAGACGAAATTGAAGCTCTCAAATCAGACCCAGAGAAGGGAGAAGATGGGTTTGATATTGGGGTGATCAGCAATAGAAATAAAACTTATTTCGAGATAAAAACTTCCAAATAATTTATTGCAATAGTACTGATAACACATCGATTAGTCTATAATTCAATGATTTATCCAGTTCTATGAAACTATTTAAATCACATATTAGCGGGTGTCGATGGTCTTGATTACTAATTTGCTTGTATTTTTACATAGCTATTGTCATGGAAAGAAGATATTTCCTTTCTTAGTTTCCATTTATTGGTCTAGTTCCTCACTCTTGAGTCCATAAACATCCGGTCTGGAATCACCAACTCAAATAAATTCTTCAAGAATTCCTGCATCTTCAACAAGTCCTTTGTTCCCTGATTAATCAATTCCACATCGGTAGATTTTGGAATATTTATATATGTTTTAATCTGGAACGTATTGGTCTCGTCCAAAAGCTTGAGCTTGATTTTGTTGGGATGGGCACTTCCTGTATCTGAATCATCACGAATGAACACCTTGAATATTTCAATTACAATATCTTTGTGAAAGAAACGAATTCCTTGGATCCAATACTGGTTTATAACATCATAGCTTAAATCTTCAATAAATTGAAGAAACGAATCTTTTTTTGTAGTCTTGGTAACTGTATTGTTGACATTTACTTTGACTGGGTCAATTTCTTGTGCCTTGTCTTCTTTTTTTTCGTTGTCCCCGTCGGTGGTCTTTTCCTTGACCCCATGAATATCTAGTTTTTGATCCTCCTCTTTTTTCTTGTTTTCCTCCTCCCCTGTTAAATCTACATGGTCAATATCCATAGCTTCGAGATCAACTACTTCCTCTTTGACCTCTTCCATGGAGACATCGGGTTTTATTGGTGGATCTGGTTTCTCGTTCTCGCTTGAAGCCATATTGTGGATCTCGAGTGACTCCACTGGTTTCAGGTCTGATGGGGTTTCTTTCACGGCAGTATGGGTATGCACCAAAGTACTTTCGTATATAGTCTGGGCTGAACATGACTGGTTTTTTCCAGCTATAGGTATATCAGAAACTTGAAGCGTCCAGGTTCTTTCGGTCCGTTCTTCCCCACTGAACAATCTCTCCACATATAACTCATTTTTGGAATCATCCTTGCTTAAAGGAACCGCAATTTCTAATTTGTTACTTGTATCATCGGTCCAAGTAGTAGTACATCTCATATAATACTGTTCTATTTGGTTGACTTTTCCAGGCTCAAACTTGGGTTTGAACAAGTTATGTGGTTTGGTCACAAGGGTATAAGTGGATATCTTCTGTGGTGACTCCAACCCTGTTAATGCCTGGAGTGTAGATACTGTTTGTATGTATTTGGAGTGGGGAATCGACGACACGAGCGAAAGCTGATGGACCATGGCGAACTAGGACGCTTTTTAATGGATATCTTGGTTTTAATGGTTGTCAAAGAGTGTTTTAAAGGCTTCAATGGGAGATTCTGGAGGAATTCTGGTAATTTTGAATCTCACTGAACTTCCTGAAAAATGGGATTTGTGTAGGAGGGAACTCGAATCGGTAACTTCTAAGGGGCTTTAAGGATCTTTCTGTATGTTTACGCAGTCAATTGCCGAGAATGTACGGTTTGGCTCTGCTATAATGCTGCTAATGCCCACTGAATGTTGGTTAATTGAGGTTTAGAAATTTGTATGTGTTGCTTACGTAATAATATATTGTTTTTTACGTAATTCAACCTTCAACCTACCTAAACACCCAAATGGAGTTCGGGAAACAACCGCGAGCTGTAAAAATTAATGCGTGTATTATTTACTATATTAGGGCATTCCAAGCGTGTCTGTTCTATCGTACGGCGGCGAATGCTTGTCCGCAAAAGATCTAGACTTTCCTTTACCCCTTTGTACAACAAGCGATTGGGTATTGGCCACACTAGCCAATCTTCACCCTAAATAGCGGTGTGTTATTATTACCAGTAGGGCCATTTTTTTCAAGTATTTTTTTTGAATTTTCATTCAATTTTTCTTATCATTCTTAACTGGTATGTACTTTTAAGATGTACCAGTTTCTTAGATGTCAAGACTTTTTCCTCAAATAAATGATTTTAGTCACTGGAAAAACGTCTCTTGCGCACGTGCTCCGTTCATCTATCCTTCTTCGTTTCGATGTCCTTCTCGACTTCCTCAGGAGTTCTGGTGTCCTCCATAAAGGCAGCCACAACGTACCCAATCAACACCACGTTGGCAGCCAACGCAGCGATCCCTCCACTCACGAGTGAATTGTTCCCTGAAATGTACTGAACAACGAAGAAAGTGGTGATGGGCAAGATTATCATGGCAGCGGTGAAAAACACCAACTTTTGAACAACAGACCTGTGGTTAGTATAGAACAAACGGTGAAGAAAGGCTGGGCCTGGTAATTTCCGGGACAGCCTTGAGATCCGGTACTTACTTTGGAATATCCGGTGCTGGCATTGTGGTGGTTAGTATGATTATGATTGGTAGTGGTGGTGATAACTTGTAGCAGTTGAGCCAAACTGGTGGTGATATGTCCTGCAGGCAGCCATTTATCTCCATGAACCACAAGGGTAAAACTCTACGTAAAAACACCCGAACTGCCAAATTCAAAAGGCCAGCATATCCCCAACAATTACTACTATCTCTCCTGTCCCCCTTTCACCATCTCTCTAGGCTCCTTCCGCCGGAAACAACGCCCCACACCTTGAAAGTGGTCACGTGATATGTGTCACGTGGCACTCGTCCTCACTCTTCCAATATCTTCCTCCACCATATCTATCACCAATACATCACCATGAAGGCCTCTAGTGTGCTTGCTTTGGCAATCGGAGCCGCAGGCGTGTCTGCATTCGCCGATACCGGCCTCTTGTACTCGTCCCAGCCTTTGAGGCATTTCAATTACATCGAAGAAGCTGCCGATGTTGCCCTCGACTTGAAGCTGTACACCCAACAAGTGTGTGCTTCCAATGGCAAAGTGATGGTTTATCGGGTGAAGAATTTGGCCGACCGGAACCAGCAAACGGGTGGTAGCTTGATCAGACATGTGCACTATCAATCACCACTGGATTTGGACCTTACGTTTGGCGACTCGTGTAGCGTCAAACAAATCGAACAAGAGGAAGGGATCAATGATACTGACTACAATATTGGAATCAAATATGTTGACAGTTTGGACGCAAGCTACATCGATGAATATTTGGGCCAAGAACATGTGATTGTGCAAGGAATCCCTCATTTCCATGTGGATGGTAAAATTGCCGAATTGAAGGAATATATTGGGGACCATTTAAAGAGCAAGCATCATGATAAGAAAAATTTTGATGAAGAAGAAGAGGAGGAATTGAATGGATACAGCCCTGCCCTCAAAATCGTCGAAGAATTGGAAGACGACATAAAGGCTGCTGAATCATTTATTGTTCATGAAGGTGATGGAGAACTTGATGCTTTGGAATCTCCTTCATCCAACAAAAAGGCGTCGGAATCCCACAAACCTAAGGGCACCAAGCACGTGAATCTCTTCACTCAATACCAATTCTTCACTCCTGGACTCTTGCTGTGTTTCATTGTTTCATTTGCATTGATTGGAATCTTGTACGTTGCTTTAGGATGGGTCACCTCGATCCAAACTAGTTACGGAGGCTTTGAGAAGCAGGTTGACTACGAAAAGAAGACCGAGTGATCCAACCACACCTGATTTCAATTCTGAACGTCCTAACATATGGAACCCCACCCATTAAAATATCCTTTCTTTTCCTGATGGTGGACATTTTTGTGGTTGAGAATCCATAGGAATGCTTGATTATACAATAATCAAGTTCAATAGCTAGGTCAAGAAAAGTGTCTAGTGTTATAATTCAATACAATATAATTTTATATCGATATTAAAATCAAAACTATTTACTATAATTACAGTCAGACTTGATGGGTGACTTAGATTTTTCTAGTATACGTATGGAATGATCTTATAAGGGACTTTCTTTTGATATTCGACCCATTCTTTTCCATATTTTGCCCTACACTTAGCATCGTCTCTAGTCTGTCTATGAAGCAACAAGATTGCAAAGTAAATGGCATAGAAGTAAGTCAATGGTGTTTGGAAACCAGTGAGTAAGCACCAGGACAATCCCACAAACCAATCACCTAAATAATTGATATGTTGAGACACGGCCCACCATCCATCACATAACAACTTGGACCCGGTTTTGGTTTGGATCGACTTAAGTTTAAGATGGTCCAACTTGCCCTGTCTGAAATTTGATTTTTGAGCATTTGCAGAATAGAATACGTAGAATCCGGCTAATTTAATAGCAAGAATGATTGCTATACGAACGTAGCCCAACTCCAAAGTATTTTCTGGTAAAGCCAAGTATCTGGCTTGAAGGGAGTACGACCATGGTAGCCATGCCAAGTCTCCAAAGGCCAACATGTACCCGAAACCGTCTGTGGTGATGTCCATCATGGTCAAAACACCCTCTTCGTTAAGAATACCATCTAAAACATAGTACAACTGGACAAGGTTGACCAAAACAAGAGAATCGGTGACTCTACCCAAGGTATGGTATTGTTGGTGGAGACAAGACAAGTTGATCAACATCCAAAGAAGCATTCCTGGTTTCAATTCGCAAAACATCTTGATATCCCAAGAGCCGATACGAGGGTTCAATTCTCTGCCAATATAGAAGTCATAGATGATGTTGCCGGTGTTACCGCCTTCAGCGAGAATACGTTCCCTTGTGCCCACTCCATTGACGGAGGTGGTGGGGACAAATGAAAAGATGTATACCAACACAGACAAGACGACTGAAAAGATAATGGTGACGAAAATCAATTGAAGCTGATGGTCGTAGATGAATTGCAACTCGGGAAGCTTGAAGTTCAACTGGTAGGCTCTGGCAGCAAGCACAATCAACACGGTGGAGGCCACATAGACCCCGTTGATCTTATAGTTCAAGTGGGTTCCATCTCTCAACTTGGTGCCCTTCATCTGATTGGTGGAAAACACGGTGTCCAAGGCAACAAGACCAAAGAACCACGCAAGATACGCCTTCCAGGCACTGGCATCGAACGCAAGGTCGTACCATTCTTGACAGGTGGCGGGAATGGTCTGTTTGATCCGGTGGAAATCAAATGAGATGCCCTGGAGCGAGTAATGGTCGTTGACAAGAAACGCAAACGCGGTGATGACTATGGGGAGCGAAGTTATGATGAAGAAGGCACCAAACGCCCCGAGGAACTCCCGCTCGGTGGTTTTGGGGTTGAGCGTAACAGGCATGGTGATGGTGATGGTGATGGTGATGTTGTTTCAAAGGTTGGAGAAACAGAACCAATTGATAGTACGCGCAGTTGGGAACGGGAACGACGACACAGGTGACAAGGGCAGCAACTGGTGTGGAAAGTGTTGGGGAACGGCCACGAAACTGGTTCAACACGACTGGAGACAATAACCAACTGGAGGGAAGATGCTGGCCTATTTATAGTCCAGTGTATCGGTCGCAGCCTGATCTCTAGCAGTCTAGTGTATAACAGTCTAGACTATCTCTATCGTCTTCTATAATGGCTACGACAGCTGACAACTATACGATCGTAACCAAACACCACCAAGAACGAGCATCACCAAACGACTGCGACTTCGGGAACGAGCATGCTAAACGACACCTTCATCGCAGTGAGCTAACGAGAACGAGACAAAAGAGACGGTTGCAAACGAGCAACTACTAGTGTTCCAAGCCAAGCCAAACGATGAAAAACGTGTAGTCGAAAGTATTACCAGTATGGTTGATGGAATTGGCTATGTGAAGAACCAGAAACAACTAGAAATAACCAGAAAGGATCCAAATGGACCCAAGAGGAGCCGAACAGACCAAAAAAAGTTCCAGACAGGAAGAAAACGAGCTGCTTTTGTCCCTGGATCAAACTACAGTCCAAACATGGACATATCTACCTTGGCAGTAACTATGTTCCAATGTTAGTAGACAATTTGGACCATGTAACCAGAAGATTTGCCGATTCCAACTGGATTCGGAAGATTTACCACAGTAGGATGGACCTCCTATAACCATTTGCTAGTGACCACCCCTCACCAGCAACCATTACAACAATCAAAAGCTTCCTACACATGGCTTCACCACTGAGGCAGGTGCTTTGTTGATAACAATCAACGCTTAATTATCTATTGTTCACACCGTCCACAGCGAACCAAAAAGTGTAGCACCCCAGCCAAGCCCAATCTGTTGTGGGTGTAACCAGTGGCTTTAATGACGTAGGCTTTCGACATCCACACGTTTGCGGGCCAAAGATCTGGTGGCTCCGCCAAGGGCTTATGGCAGCAATCTATAAGAATTTTTGGGCAAGACAAAGAACACTTCAACAATACACCACCCGAATGCTTCGCTCTGCCGTTTGTCGTTTTCTATTTGTTGTTGTTTGATATGTTTTATCCATATACAGTAAGTCTTTAACTATAGTTGTCTCGCTTACATCTTGGGTGTGTTGTTGCAAAGGCTGTGAAACCCTAATGCCGTGAGGCCCAATCAAGCAAGGCTTCTCTTACTTTGGCCGCACCCTGGGCTAATCACCAATTTTATTCACCCCATCCACAGCTAGACCGCAAAACCTTGGTCCATGGATGTCAAGAAATTTGGCCCCATAGAACAATTGTAGAACAATTTCCACAATTGTGATCGAAGATATGCCTCCTCTGTGTGCAGTTTAGATACTATTGCTCCCCGGGACAACAGTCCTGCCGGACCATGGTGGGAAGTGGTTGGCTCGACTACTAATATAGCCAATTATCGGAAACAATAGGCCCCCATCAACATTCGACATCGATAATTTTCACCTCGGGCTCCCCTCAGCAAACATGCCACCCAAAGTCACAGGGCCTTGGGATTGATGCTTCTGGTCAACGCCCTAAACAAGGTTTCAATCTCAGGGCAGTGGTTACGGGTCTAGAGTCTAAATGTTTCCCATACTGGATCTGGAGACCATCGGCTTCCAAACCCAAATGGCTCAATAGGTTTGTAGTCTCGGTGTAATTTGACCCGATTGGGTTAATTAGGTGCATAAATTACACGCGTTTGTGATCGGTGCTGGCAGTTTTTTTTTTCACTACTCACCCCACACCAACAACGATGAGATAACTTTGACGAAACAACTCCAAATGGCTGGTTGGATGTGTGAGGGCGGGATTTGGGGTGCCTGCGGCGTGCATGCCGATTGGGCCACCACAATCCTCCACCATAGTTGGGGCCATTTGGGGCACCCGGTGCTCTGATCCTAGGATGCGTTTCATCCCTTAAACAGAAAATAGGATTTTGTGTTTCCACTATTGTTATCTTGATTCTCGAGAACGCTAACTAAGTAGAAATCGGTCATTGGGTATGGTCCCAACACCATCATGGATATTGCTCACCACCACCTAGAATCCAGGTGCCTCCTGACCCTCATGTAGTGGGTTGCCCCAACCGTAGAGTTACATCACTACCAACCACCCGTACTGGGTTTTAGCCCATAGTCAACAACGCCCCTCGGTGGCCCCTCGCCCTAACAATACCTTCGTTGCTTTTGTCTTACTTTTACTGGCATGCATTGTTGACTATATGTAATTGAGACTGACTGCTAGAGAGTTTTTTTTTTCTAGTCTGTCACTGCTTGTTACAAAAGGACTCTAATCCCAATCCTTCACTGCCTTTGTATAATTGAACTTAGATACCCCCTCGCCTGAATCGGTGTGTCCAACTGTTTTTTTTTTTTTTCAAACCTTCCGTTCTCCGCCTGGCTGTTACATTGGTTGTCCATACAAACTGAGATTCAAATTCCTAAATTCCTAAATTCCTAAATTCCTAACCTTAACCGAGAGTGAGGCCGTTTTTCCACCTCCTCCAATATTGAAAATCTTTTGCACCACTATTTGTTCTTGATTCATCAACCACCATCCGTCCGTTCCGTCACTTCCCGCCACCGTATCGCTCTAGTACTGTCTAGTATTCGCTGTCTATCGCTGGCTTTGTTTTTTTTTGGTTGGAATCTCCAATTTATCCATGCAATCTTTTCTCATGCTGGACCAGTATAACCGACTTTATCAGCATCCGCTTGCTCTTGGTGACATGTCGCCCCAGGCATACCAAATCAACCAGCAACCTCAACTCCAGCAACAGCATCAGCATCAGCACCTTCAGCACCTTCAGCACCATCAACAGCATCAACTTCCCTTGCAAGTGCCGGCCCCTCCCCCTTCGCAGGCCCAATACAATGTCAGTCCCATCAACCACTCGTTCGCATCCCCTACCAACTCCAACGGATCTTCCAGTGTTTCCAGCACCCCCAAAGTCAAGAAGAAGAGAGGAAGACCTCCCAAGGCAACGTCGCTTTCCAGCAAAATCACCACCACCTTGAACATCTCTGTCAATACCTCTCCTTTGAACAGTCTGCCCAGTGCCGAATCCAATTCCAACCAGATCGTCAAGCGGGGTGCCCCTGATTTCTTCACTCCCTTGATGAGAATTGGCACCGTCAAACAGAAGAAACGTAGAAAGAACTCCGGTAGTTCTTCTATTGGTAACTCTCCCAATGTGGCCAAGAGACCTAAACCGTCCTCCGCCTCCAACATGTCTGCTCCTACCATGGATAACGTGATGGTCACCCCTTTGTCGGCAGTGATCAACGGCTCCACATTCACCCCTTATCACCAAATAAACTCCAAGACCATGGATAACATCTCCATGATCACCCAGTCCGATCCTTCCCAGAGTTCCCAAATGTTCAACTTACCCAACAACGACATTTCCTACTACAACACCCCTCCTTCTTCCACCGTTAAGGGCCAGTTTCCAAACTTCTTGAACACTCCTCTGAGAACCAATGCCGGGCAGAACCATGGTCAATTCATGATTTCTCCCACCCCGGGCCACGACTTGACCATGTCTCCAAACAATAACCTTTTGCCCCCTGTGTCTTTGATTCGTGAAGCAAACGAATCCAATGCCTTGAATTATTCGCAACCCGTAACACAACCTCCTCAACCTGCTTCTAAACCTCAAGACACCGTGCCTTCGATCCAAACTCATGATCCCAATAACCAAAATCAGAAAAACCAACCGGCTCCACAACCAGTACTTCTAGTCCGTAAACCATCCAACGACAAACAGTCGCCTAAACCTCCAGTTCACCAGCAATATCTCCCGAATGTCCAGTCTCAAAACCAACAGGAAAAACCTTCAAAGATAGAAACTCCTCTGCATTCTCAAAAGGACTCGTCCGATGCTTCCAACAATTTCCTGTTGAAGTTGACCATCGACGATCTGGGCAAGGCAGTGTTTTCCAGTGACTTTTTTGGTTCACCCCTGAAGGATAAACTTGAATCGGTTTCTCCCCATACCAAACCCAAGTCGGAAGTTCGGGCCACTCGTCCCAAACTTGCTCATGCTAACTCGGTTATTGGGATCGAAACTGCTTCCTCTCAATCTTCAAGTTCCGGCGACTCTGTTCAAAGTGAACCCGCTGCCGGTGCCACCGTATTGAGAAGACACAATTCGGATATCACTGGGGTATCGGTCTCTACGCTTCAGAATTCTGGTCTCAGCTCTATTAGCGAAAATACAACAGCTGCTTCTCAACAAGCACCACAAACTCCTAAGTTTGATGAAAACTATCTATACACATCCACTGGGTTTACTCCAAATACCAATTTGGCTTTCAATTTAACCCCACTGTTCAATTCTATGATGTATTCAATGATGAGCATCAATTCACCACAAGTCAGAAAGAATAATCAACAATTCTTCATGAACCAAGAGTTTTTTATGGGGAATCAAGAAGGCCAATCAACCCAGGAAATGGACTTTGATAAAGACCGGTCTCAGCTCAATGGATCCATCAATATGACTGATTTGATGATTATGGGCAACTCAAATGACCTGGATAAGAAAGACTCCAAATCATCGTCCACGCCTTCTTCTAATGAAGATTCCGGTGATGCTCGTCTAGCATTAAAGAAAATAATTCATGTCAAACGGAAATAGATTATGATCAACTCGATTCATGAGAAAGAAATGCCAATCAAAACGATATAACTGAGTGGATTTGAGCCGCCAGCCATGCTTTAAATTCTACTCAAACTATACAATTTTTTTGGAGAACCTCACTGGCCAAACCCTGCTTCATTATTACCTGGACCAATATAGGTCGGTTTTGTTCACCTTCATTTGCATATTCATCATTCCTGTTCCATGCATACATTTTTTTTTTTTTCTAATTATTATTTTTTTATTTTTCAGTTCATCGAAACACTTTATCGACATTTTATTTATGCTTCATTTCCGTTCCATTTACTATTCTCGGTAATATATAACCATGGGTTTGTATTTCATCTTAACATACCAATATGTCATATATTCTAAGTCTTGATCAACATATTTGGCCTTTGGCGATTCAAGTGCCAAATTGGGGACAAAAATAAAGACAATTCACTGTTTAAACCTCATCAGCCAATTTTATTTTTTATATTTTATTTTATTTTGATGGGGGTTTTTGCTTATTCCATTTTCATTCCTATTGGACCCACGATTGTCATAGTACCCCCTAAATTGACATATTTGTTGGTCCCTAGCTTTTTCTTTTTGCACAATACATATGTCATTATTCTGGAGCTTTACTCATGATATTAATAAATGATTACCTAAATAAACTGCGACTTTTAATGCAGGACATAACACTCAATTATATATATTTTGGCCATTGGTTGTAATTATTAATGTAAAAGAGATTCAGGACAAGAAACTAACACTGGAAAATACTCCAATTTAGCGTAGTACCCATAATACCTCTACACCCTCAGTACTAATAATTTTTCCATACAACAGTTGGAGATATTAGAATTGAATACGTGTAATTATTTAGTTTGACCAAGAAATTGTACTTGAAAATGTTAAAAATTGACAAATTTGGGTACTTAGAGAAAATTGCACCCGAAGCCGATTTTTCTTAAAATCCTGTTGTGGGCATTTCGGGCCCCAAAATCATCATTTTTAAACCGTGAATTAATTATTTTAGCCTGTATAGCCGAACCAGGTGGTGTGATATAGACATTTATCGTTGTAGGAACTTCATGTCATATGTACTGCAGATAGTCCACTATCACACCGTAGTGCCCAGTCCTTTTAACCCTTGAAAAATTAAAGTACAGGAACTTCACAGCGCTGTGCTATTCATACTAATTCCATACCAACCAAACTCATCCAATATTTGATTACTACTACCAATGGATGCTAACTAGAAGTAGCAGCACCGATTCTGTGTAAATAACATCCCGCGTAAATCATGGCCCACATCTAGGCACTTTTTGACAAACTCGCACGACCTGAAAATTTTTCATATTTTTTCTCCAGTATAAAGGCAGTGAAAAATCCATTTATATTAAAAACTTCTTCAGTTGTTGATAACATAAAATGTCTCACAGAAAGTACGAAGCCCCACGTCACGGTTCCCTTGGTTTCTTGCCAAGAAAGAGAGCCTCCAACCAAAGAGGTAGAGTTAAGTCCTTCCCAAAGGATGTTAAGTCTAAGCCAGTTGCTTTGACCGCTTTCTTAGGTTACAAGGCCGGTATGACCACCATTGTCAGAGACTTGGACCGTCCAGGATCCAAGATGCACAAGCGTGAAGTCGTTGAAGCCGCCACCGTTGTTGACACTCCACCATTGGTTGTTGTTGGTGTTGTTGGTTACGTCGAAACCCCAAGAGGTTTGAGATCTTTGACCACTGTCTGGGCTGAACACTTGTCTGAAGAAATCAGAAGAAGATTCTACAAGAACTGGTACAAGTCCAAGAAGAAGGCTTTCACCAAGTACTCTGCTAAGTACGCTCAAGATGGTGCTCAAGTTGAAAGAGAATTGGCTAGAATCAAGAAGTACGCTTCTGTCGTTAGAGTTTTAGCTCACACTCAAGTCAAGAAGACCCCATTGGCTCAAAAGAAGGCTCACTTGGCCGAAATCCAAATCAACGGTGGTTCTGTCTCCGACAAGGTTGACTGGGCCAAGGAACACTTTGAAAAGGAAGTTTCTGTTGACTCTGTTTTCGAACAAGACGAAATGATCGATGTCGTTGCTGTCACCAAGGGTCACGGTTTCGAAGGTGTCACCCACAGATGGGGTACCAAGAAGTTGCCAAGAAAGACCCACAGAGGTTTGAGAAAGGTTGCTTGTATTGGTGCTTGGCATCCAGCTAATGTGGAATGGACCGTTGCCAGAGCTGGTCAAAACGGTTACCACCACAGAACCTCTATTAACCACAAGGTTTACAGAGTTGGTTCCGGTGCTGACGAATCCAACGGTGCTACCGAATTCGACAGAACCAAGAAGACCATCAACCCATTGGGTGGTTTCGTCAGATACGGTCTCGTTAACAACGATTTCGTCTTGTTGAAGGGTTCCATCCCAGGTGTCAAGAAGAGAGTTGTTACCTTGAGAAAGTCCTTGTACGTTGACACTTCTAGAAGAGCCGTTGAAAAGGTTAACTTGAAGTGGATCGACACTGCCTCCAAGTTCGGTAAGGGTAGATTCCAAACCCCAGCTGAAAAGCACGCTTTCTTGGGTACCTTGAAGAAGGACTTGGAAAACTAAATTTACAAATGAAGTTTATCTAATTTGTAATTGTTTTCTAATTCTGATAGTTGTATAGATTTAGCAATAAAACTATTCGATTAACCAAAAAGTGTAGAAGTAAATTATACCGGTTTTGCTACCTAGAATTTTTTTGATTCTTTGCTGGTAGCCACCGTTACATATTTCTTGATTGACTGTACTAGTGGTGGTTTTAAAAATTTTCAGGTCATCGCTATATTACGTAATACATGACTAATATTTTTTGATCCCATATTAAGTTATAAAAGGTCACTATTAACGTATTTTACGGTGTAGTGTTGTTTGAAGCTTCAGATTAGATATTCTTGATTCTTGGGCCGTAGCGCCGTTTCGTCGTGCCTGTGGAATTAGAATTGCTCTCTTCACAAGAGCCCAAGTATTGTAGTCTTAATCCAGGTAATTCACTGCTTCTCAGCTTGACTATAAGTTTTTATTGATTTCTTTTACCCAGTGTATTTACCAGCTCGCACTAACGAAACCTACACTGGATCTAGTGACGTTTTGCAGCCTATCATTTGATATACAAATAATATTTCAATTGTAACAAACATCACGCGTAGTTGGGCGTCCATTCTTGCCCCACCTTCAACCACCAAAATCCCAAAACTGATCCAGGAACAACAACAACAACAACAACAACAACAACAACAACAACAACAACAACAACAACAACAAAAGTAGCTCCATACCCCTCTATACCCATACAATAATCGGGCCCTGTTTTTTACAATATGATGATAATAGAGGTTTGTCACGTGACCTATATCGCATCGTGAAAACTCATCTCTTCAAAATTCAATACTCTCTTTACCTACAACATGTCCTCCAGCAAACAAAGGGTGACCCAAGTCAGGAACCCCAGTCTCCCGGGAAATACCACGCCCGAGCAGCGTTACTGGAAGGGATACGTCAATCCACAGCTCGTCAAAGAAAACCATCCCATCACCAGCATTCATTTCAATCCAGTATCACCAAATGATTTTGCAGTAACTTCATCGACCAGAATCCAAGTTTTCTCATCGAAAACCCGACAAGTGATCAAAACTTTTTCCAGATTTAAAGACACTGTTTATTCTGGAGAATATCGTTATGATGGTAAGCTTTTGGTTGCGAGTGATGCCACCGGATTGGTTTCGATTTATGATGCTTACCAGCCCCGGAATCTTTTGGTGAGTTTGAACCCATCCACACATGCCACGCATGTTGCCAAATTCCATTCGACCATTGGAAACCAGTTGGTGACCGGATCAGACGATAGAATAGTGAGATTATATGATATTTCTCAAACCACCAAAGGTCCCATTATAGAATTGAACGATAGTTACCATGGAGATTATATCCGTACTGCCAGTTTTATTCCTGGAAACCCCAACTTAATCGCTACCGGTTGTTACGATGGAGTGATTCGGTTATTTGATACAAGACAAGCTTCCACCAATAATCAACAATTGGTGGCTCAATTCAATCAACAAAACCCTGTGGAAGATGTACTTGCTATATCACCCACTACCTTGGTCAGTGCTGGAGGACCCCAAGTTAAGATCTGGGATTTGGCTCGTGGAAGTCAAATCCATGAATTAAATAATTTCACCAAAACCGCAACCACCTTACATGATACCGGAGATAGAGGTCTTTTGGTGGGTTCTTTAGATGGCCACGTCAAGATCTTTGATTACACCACTTCCAATTGGGACGTCAAGTTTGGCTGGAAATTCGGCAGTGGAGGAGTCTTGAGTTGTGGTGTTTCTCCTGGTTCTAATAACCATAAGCATTTTGTCACCGGTTTGACTTCGGGTTTGATCACCATTCGTACCCGTAAAACCGAGCCTAAGGTTGCACAAGGAATCAAACAGGAAAAGTCCAATGCTTACAGCAGAATGATGAGAGGAAGAGATTATTCTGGAGAGGAAGAACATCGGTCGGTGTCTTCTTCTGTTCAAACCAAGAAGTTGAAGCAATTTGAAAGACATTTGAATGGTTTCAGATGGTCCGAAGCTTTGGATAGTGCGTTTGTGCCCGGGGTATCCAAAGATCAAACCATCACCGTGTTGCATGAATTGAAAAAGAGAGGGAAAATCAGAATTTCGGTATATGGAAGAGATGAGATCTCCTTGTTGCCAATCTTGCAATGGTTGACGAAAAATTTGGATGATGTGAGGAATATCAATTTATTCTGTGATTATATTGGTGTAATATTGGAGATGTATGGTCCTTTGATTGATAAAAGTGTGGTTTTAGAAGAGTGTTTCGCCAACTTATTGAAGAAGTTAAGCTTGGAGATCAGAAAATGTAAAGATGCTAATGAAATAGGGGGAATGTTGGAGCTTCTTACTGTTTGAACTCTCCATCTACCCGAATCATGTTTGAATATAATATCACTCAATGTTTGCAGAGGAATTTATATTTCTTATACCATCAAAAGATAGGTGTATTCCTTTCGGTATCCCCCAAAATCTTGATCCTACCAACCAAACTTAAAAATAGCAAAATGACACATACAAGACAAGAGCCATAATGACCTCAACACAATCAAATAGTCCTTCGCTTCCGTTGTTTGGACTTACAGCATTTATTGCTAGTATAATAATGGAAACATTAATCCTAATACACGCATGTATAGAATATTTTGTACGATTCGTAATGATACCCACTGTGCTAGTAAGAGTTACAAATGTAGCTGAATCTAGTAATATTTGAATATATACATACAATTCTGAATGAGTCCATTCGTATGTCCATTACGTTTGGTGGAGTCGCCTGCGTTTCCAATAAATTACCTGAACATGACAATCTGAAAAACTCATGGTTCTTATTATACACTTATGGGGAGCCGTTATGATTCATTTCACCTCACCACCTTCTTCTTTTCTTAGTCTTTTTCTTTCTTCCTGACTCTGCCATCTCTTTGCACCCATCGGAGCAATACCATTTATTCCTTCCTTTGGTATACTTCAATGCTTCAACTCTGTTGAGTAGCCCTACACACTTATAGTGAAACCATTCTCCGTTGGGACAGGACCCTTCGTTGTCACAAGCAATCATATCACCAAAAGACCCCTGCTTACAGAAACAATAAGAATTGGTATCTTCTTCTTCCACGGGCACTGGTTCTACTACCACCGGCATCTGGGCTTTAGGGATTGGTACTTTTCTTTTATGTGATTTTTTTACCTTGGCCACTCGCCCATTAACTATAGGTTTTACGTTGGGTACTTTGAAAACTAGCTTAAGTCCTGAACTCTTGGATCGCTTCGATTTATGCTCTTTCTGGCTTTTGAGGATTTCCTGTTCCTTTATGGCTTCTCTCTGAGAAACCAAGGGATGCTGTTCATAATGAGCTTCTAATTGCTGGCAAAGTTCTTCATGTTTATTTGTATCAGGCTCATCTTTATTTCTGTGCTCTAATATTTGCTTCAAATGACCTATTCCTTCATTAAGACCTATCCTGTGAGTGATGAGCTGGTTCTTTAATGCTTGTGTTTCCAGAATCGCCTCTTCTCGCTTCTGGGCAATTGTAGCTTTAATATGAATAATCTCTTGAATATGATGCTTGGGATCATGTCCATTTTGGGCTTCTAACAAGATCTGGTTCAAACGATGCCGTGATTTTTGGATGCTAATGTTGAGAGATTGCACTACCCAGATGGACCGTATAATATCACATGGTAGATGGTCGGTAGTGGATATAAAGGCTGAATTAATAGTTGATGTGGAAACCACACTCATTTTAATGCTAAGATGTGACTTGTAGTTATGGTTTTGGCTGGTATATCAGCTTCAGACTGTCATGAAACGTCTCTAACTCTCCTTTAAAGTGACGGGTAAGCTCAATTTTCAATTCTTTTTTGGTGATTTCAATAGATAGATGCCACAGTATACTTTGGATAGCAGAATTTTCCGCTTAGCGGTGTCGATTCAGCAACAGTGATGGAGTAACAGAGGTTTATGTGATGAGATGTGTAGTTTTGTTGATATACCAATACTCGAGTGATTTTTAGTCACGTGCCATACTCTTTATAATGTAAGTAGATATCTAGATAACCATGCTTCGTCAGGGTCTGCTGTGGGTGTGATTCACTCGTGCTCTAACACAGACTTATATCATGGTATTATCTAAATTATTACTACTTACGCTTTAAGTAACATACCCGAGAGGTACTTTGCTCCTACTCGCTCATAAAAATTCATCTTTATTAATCTCGTATTTGAATTGATTTATAGAGTGCTAATGTTGCAAGCAATACTATTATGGTACAAGCTCCAAGCTTCTTCACTTATAAATTTCTCTTTAATCAGAGCTGTGGTTGCAAAAAAGAAAATGGCTGCAAAAAAATTCATCACTCAGTGTTGTTGCATACACATATAGTTTTTTTTCTTAATCGTGTCCCTGGAAATCTGTTCGAGTTTGCTTATCAATATATACTATTAAATTTCTATTTGAATGCCTGGTCTATTTACATTTCTAGCCTAGTTTTTGGACTATATACATTTCTAGTCTAGTTTATCTACAATATTTCAAGTAGGCATTTATCCCGAAAAAAAATTTCAAATTCTCGTTCAGTGGACCGTTCGAACGTTGCAAGCAGTTGGTATCTAACGATATCGAGAGGTCAGATTCTCACCTTAACTGCTCACTCTTTAAGCTCCATTTTAAGCTCCAATACCAATTCATCCTCTATAAAATCCACCTTTATAATATCTATCTTCTCGGACTCTAACACCTGACCCACTTTGATTTCTCCATTCCTAAACATCTTCATGATTTTTGGAGTGATAATCAATTTTGAATTCAAATTACTAAATCCAAGAATATCAACCATAAAATGATTTCCACTCTGGGGATTCGATTTGATCAACAACTTGAATTTAATCTGTTCAGCCTTGCTTATTTTACCTGATTTAAGTAAAGATAAATATTCTTTGAAAAAAACACCCTCCCAGAACTTGAGAGACAACCTTTGGATCTGATTATTGATAATTTCCATGTTTTGAACATAATTGGCAATAAACTTAGTGTCTCCAAAACTGGTTTCATCTTTGCCCAATAAATGCTCGTGAAGCTTCCAATGGTTAAAAATATCAGTGTATCTTCTCAATGGAGAGGTGATATTTGTATATAAATCTAGACCAAGACTCTCGTGTCTATTGGGGACCAGTTGAGTCTTGGCACTGATCAGCACCGACATAATCTTACTCAAATTTTCTTCACTTATCGGTTCCTTAGAAAGTACAGCCTTTTCAAAAATTTGAATTATTTCGTTTTTAACGGCCGGGTCCAAGATCATTTTCTGAGAACGGTAAACGATTTGAACATCATTAGCACAAGCATACGATGCGCAGGAGTGGTTAGCAAAAATCATAAACTCGGACACCAACATTTGCGATCTGGATTTGGATCCTTGGTGGATATCAGATAAGACTTGAATCGTCTGATTTCCGACCTCAATTTTGTACCCATCTTCGATCTTTTTGAAACCAGTTTCTCCATCAGCTGGAGTCACTTTGAGTTTGGATGATGGAAGCGAAAACTGAGTTCCTTCCCCAATCAATGCTCTTATATCGTGTAAGATGGTCGATAAGTTCCAAAGCTTGAATAAATTGGAAAAATCGTTGGTGCTATTTAAGGTGAAGTTTTCGATTTCCTTCTGGTTCTTCAACAATTCATCAACCTTTTCGTAAGTAAAACCCTGGGGAAAATTTTTTGCAAGGCCCACTTTGATCTTTACCGTGTCCATTATTTGCTTTTGAATTTTATGAAGAGCATCCTTTTGAAGCCTATAGTTTGGATCCTGTAATTTTTTTGTGATGAAATTATCAATAAAAGATTTATTGACTTTGTATTGTATGACTAAAGTTCTAGTTGTCTTTCCATCTATTCCTAAACCAGATAATTTGGAAATCAAATGAGGCAACATCATCGATGGACCTTCAGGTAAATATGTTGTTCTTGTTTTATTGAAAGCTATCTTGCTAATTTTGGAACTCGGTATGATATATGATCCTGGATCAGCAATATGGGTGGATATAACATAGTCGTCAGAATCAGTATGGATCGAAATACCATCGTCAATTTCGTGGGCATCTGCGGAATCAATACAATAAACTGGAATATCTTTGAAGTCTTCACGGATAGATTCAAGGGGATCACTAAGGAAAAAATCATCAACCTGTTTTGTAGTGCTACCTCCAAAAGAATCATCAATCTCGGATAAGCTTGGGAGTTTCAGTAAACCAGAGATTTTGTTGGATTCAGTGGAGTTTTTCATATCTTCTTCTTGAATTGTTTCGTCAATGTACTTGAAATATTCTCCTTCCATATCACTAAACAAGGTGACATTTTTGGATATGGGTAATGATTTCGACCAACGGCCCGGGTTCTCGATATTTCCATCAATTTTCGTCAACAAATCATAAGCACGAGCCTTAGAATATTCGTATGAGTAAATTTCGCCCACTTTTTCGAGGTCGTTATCTACTAGTCTAATTATCCCTACTAACAAAGTCTCCAAGACAGGATCACTGGTGAAGTTTCCAATGATATAATCTTTGAAGATTTGAATAATTTCTTGAAAGTAAAGTGGGGGATTCATCAGTTTGCCCATGACGTAGTTGGCAAATGCATGGTCGCCCTTTTTAAATTTCAAATAATCGATCACTTTATTTATAAGCTCCACATATTCGATTGGTAAAATAGTCACACTTGTAGGAGGAAAACTTCTGCTATATTTGTCGATGTTCCATAGTCTGGACTGCTTTCTGAGGGAAATTATAAGTGCAAGGAACGTGGATATTGGATATGTTTGGGACTCAAAGTTAATAGGAAGTTCCAAAGGTTTACCCACCAGTGATTTAGAGGTTACAGGATCCTCAACTTTAGTAAGATCTGAGTTTCCAAGATGGTACAAGATTTCAAACATCGAAATGGTTCTTGGGGAATTGATCACTTCTCCATTATGATCATACTGAAGTTTTCTATGAAGAACCTCTAATTTGGCATTTACCGAAGACAATTGATTAAACGATTTGATGGAAACGTCGGTTAAGGCTTGCGAATAGAATGTCCGGGCTTTAACTGGAACGATATAAGTGTTGACATTGGAATTAGTAAGTAACTGAGACGACGCTTGGGCAACAAGGAAATCGTCTGAATCTATTTCAACTTCATCAATAACAGAATCAGTTTGGCTTCTTTCAGTGGACTGGGACGGGGAAGTTTTCGACTTGATGGTTTCCTTTAGTTCTTGTGGCATCGATTCCACAGATCTGGAAAATTTGTCGTTAGAAACACCCACAGGAGCAATATTTAAATGCTTCTTTTCTAACTGAACGAACATGTTGACGATTGTATGGTATTTTTCTGGTATCACCCTGGGGAACCTTATTTTGATGAGCGATTTTTTTGCATACACCACTTCACCTTCATTATTAATAAATGTGTATGAAGATGAACTTAAATTATTGGGAATCTCTACCACAAGGTACAAGTTGACGTTATCATCATATAGGGTCACCAAATCACCAATATTGATGGAATCATTTACTGTGTCGGGCCCAATCTTAGCGCTGATAATTGCATCATTGATTTGCTTTCGGACCCCTGCAATAAGTTTCTTCTTCTTGGCCACAGGCAAGTTTTTGTTTCCATCACCGCAAACCATCTCAGATATCAAATTTTCCCACTCATCGGAGGGATTTTCGAATCTCTTTACTCTTCTATCAACAGTTCCACTGGAGATTTTTTCAAATAAAACAGAATTATTCATTGACAAATTCAACTTAGAATTGGCAGGATCATAATAGTTTCCTTTGCCTCGGTTGTAATTTTCTCCGGTATTTTTAAGAAGATTCTTGATGACATTATGTTTCAGTTCTTTCTTATGACTAGGGGTGTTTGTAGGGAAGTATTTGTGACGTTTCTTGAGCTCATCGGGAATAAAGCTGGTTCTGGCTTGAGTATTGGACCTGAATCGCACCAACCTCGGCGGGCTTACTTTTACTCGAAACATTCCAAGTTGGTTAGAAAGACAAACAGGCGTTTCCACTAGGATTTCGGAGTATTTATAGCGCCTACTATTCTTTCCCTCCAGAAGATACTATGTGCAATGAGATGTCTCTTCACGTGACAGCGGCCCCGTGCAACACACCAGGACCCGCTTCTAGCAGCTCGCTTCCCAACAAGGCAGTCTACGAAAAACGCGTTTCCATCATAAACATTGCAACCTAATCACTACCATCTTCTCTATTAATATCACAACTCTCCGGTCACGCCCGCCTGATATAGCTCGTTTGTGCCGCTACCATGAAAGTAGAGGAGCTCATTATCGATGGGTTCAAATCCTACGCCACCCGTACCGTGATATCGGGATGGGATCATCAATTCAATGCCATCACTGGTCTTAATGGATCAGGAAAGTCCAACATTTTGGATGCCATTTGTTTCGTTCTAGGGATTGCTTCGATGTCGACGGTGAGAGCGTCGAACCTTCAGGATTTGATCTATAAGCGGGGCCAGGCAGGGGTCACCAAAGCCAGTGTTACGATTGTATTTAATAATAATGAAATATCCAAATCACCCATTGGATTCGAGAAGTTTTCCACCATTAGTGTCACCAGACAGATAATATTGGGAGGAAGCTCGAAGTACTTGATCAATGGTCATAAGGCTCAGCAGCAGACGGTATTGAACTTATTCCAATCAGTTCAATTAAATATAAATAATCCCAACTTTTTGATTATGCAAGGGAAAATCACCAAGGTTCTTAGTATGAAGCCTTCGGAAATCTTGTCATTGATTGAGGAGGCTGCCGGTACTAGAACTTTTGAAGAACGTAAGGATAAGGCCCAAAAGACCATGGCTAAAAAAGAAGCAAAGTTGACCGAGATTAGAAACTTGTTAAAGGAGGAAATTGAACCTAAATTAGAAAAATTAAGGAAAGAAAAGAGAAACTTTTTGGAATACCAGCAGACTCAAATAGATTTAGAGAAATTATCTCGAATTGTGGCAGCCCATGATTATTTAAGGCTTTCAAAGAATTTCACTAATCATTCTAATTCTCTTAGTGAGACTGAATCAAGACTCGCATTTCTAAATCATGAAAATGAAAAGTTGGTGGACGAAATCAAAAATTTAAATGATGATTTGAATCAAGTTAAAATACAAAGAGAAGCCGAACTCCAAAACGATGGGAAGTTAAATGAATTAGAACAGAAAGAAGCACAATTATCTAATGATATCACCAGATTGACCACTTCAAAGGACTTATTGGAAGAAAACTTAAATGAAGAAAAACAGAAAAAGATCAGAATCGAAACTCAACTTCAGGAAATTCAAGATAACTTGTTAAAGAATGATGATATATATCAAAAGTATGAACGTGAATTTAATAAATCTAACGAAGCCTTGAATGACTTAAAAAATGAGTTCAATAAAAAAGAAGAATTGTTGTCCACATTATCAACTGGGCTTTCTGCTAGTGGTGGAATAAGCACTGGTTACACTTCTCAATTAAATGAAGCCAAAGAAAAGCTTAACAATAGTCAAAATTTCATTAAGACGTCTAATTTAAAAATATCTCATTTGAAGAATCAAATTCAGAATGATAAAATCAAATTAGATAAAGCCAAAGCAGAGAATGAAACTCTTCTCAATAGTAAACATAAATACGAATCTGAGATTCATCAAATGGATCAAGAATTAAATCAAAAGGGATTTGACCCAAATTTATATGCCCAGTTAAAACAAGATGAATCAAACTTGCAATCACAATCTAACACGTTAAAACATGACATGAGTTACATGGAGAGAGATATAGGAAATATCGGGTTTAATTATTCTAGACCTTCACAAGATTTTGATGATTCTCTTGTTCAAGGTATTGTTGCCCAGCTATTTGATTTACCTGAATCATCAACGGCCCAGGCTTTGGCTTTGCAGATTTGTGCAGGTAATAGACTCTATAATGTAGTGGTGGATAATTCCGAAGTGGCTACTCAGTTATTAGAAAGGGGTCAATTAAGAAGAAGAGTCACTATTATTCCATTAGATAAAATCAATTCAAGATCTATCAAACCTGATCTCATCGACTATGCCAAACATTTGGCACCAAATAAAGTCGAATTGGCTTTAAATTTAATTGATTTTGAAGAAAAACTACTCAAGGCTATGGAATATATCTTCGGTACAACATTTATCTGCAAAGACCCACAAACAGCAAAGACAATCACTTTTGATAATAAAATTAGATCACGGTCGATTACTCTCGAAGGAGATATTTATGATCCAGAAGGTAATTTATCAGGAGGATCAAGAAGAAACGATTCATCTATTTTAATAAAAATTCAAAAGTTTAACAAAGTCTCAGAGGAATTGAAACAAGTCACTAAAAAGTTGTATGACATTCAACAGCAACTTTCTAAAATGGAAACGATTATGAATGCAACAAAATCATTACAGAATGATTTAAATTTAAAGAAATACGAACTATCGCTTTTGGAAAAAAAATTAGATAGTAATCCATCATCGTTGATTTTGAAGCAAAATGAATTCAATCAAACTGAAATTAACAAATTGACAGAACAAATTATACAAGAGGAAGAAAATTGTGAGAAGTATCATACTGAAATTAATAAGATCGAAAAGGATATAGCGGAATTTAACAGTGATAAAGGATCAAAATTAAATGATCTTAAAAAGGAAATTAATGTCTTGAAGAAAGAATTGAATAAAAAGCAAAATGATTTGAACGATAAAACCGATGAGTATCAAGCAATTCAAATCGAAAATGAACAACTGAAATCTGATTTGGCTAATTCTCAAGAATCTCTTAAAACCACAATCAATTTAATTGAAGAGCTAGAAAATAAGAAGGTCCAGTCCATACAAAGAATAGAAAAATTTACCAGTGAACTTAAAATAATCAAAATTGAATTGGATGAGGAAAAGGCTAATTTATTAGGACTTGATGATGAAATTAATGAACTTATCAAGATTATTAAATTGAAAAATGAATCGCTCAATGAATATAAACTTGAAAAGCAAAAATTAGGCCATGAAGTCGAAAAATCATCAAATATTACCAATAGTTTGAAAGCAGGATTAGATAAGATAATTAGTGAGCATGATTGGGTGACTGACTCAAATATTTTAGATAATCTTATCGAACAATATCCAAATCTCAATCTTGAAGAGGGGTACTCGCAATTGGCAGTGCTTGAAGAGAAATTTCAAGGAATGAAGAGGAAAGTAAATGTAAATATCATGAGTATGATTGATAACGTGGAGAAGAAAGAAGCATCATTGAAGCATATGGTTAAAACGATTGAAAAAGATAAGACTAAAATCGTTAATACTATCGATAAATTAAATGGTTACAAAAGAGATACTCTTCAAACCACCTATCAGAAAGTGTCGGTTGATTTTGGTAATATTTTCAGCGATTTATTGCCAGGAGCATTTACAAAATTGGTACCGGTTGATATGATGGACGTCACCAAGGGTCTAGAGGTTAAAGTCAAATTAGGTGAGGTATGGAAAGAAAGTTTGGTTGAACTTTCAGGAGGTCAGAGATCATTGGTTGCACTTTCCTTGATCATGGCATTGTTACAATTTAAGCCTGCACCCATGTATATTTTAGATGAAGTGGATGCTGCATTAGACCCATCACATACGCAAAACATTGGTCATTTAATTAAAACAAGATTCAAGGGATCGCAATTTATTGTGGTTTCCTTGAAGGAAGGGATGTTTACCAACGCAAATCGGGTTTTCAGAACAAGATTCCAGGACGGTACTTCAGTTGTTTCGGTGATGTGAAATTTCGGTGATTCCACAACCTGGGATAAGCAATTGTTACCCTTTGTTAAATATGGTAAAACTCATGCACTCTCCAATTGGTTTCTCGTATCCTACGTATAAATAGATTTCATATTAATTAATCGAAGTTCCTAAAGTCGGGGTTGGTGCATGCTGTAGTGGTTATGAATGACTCCTATAGCAACTTTACTACTGTGGGAACGTGCGGCTGTTATCAACTTCTGCGGGTATTCTTGTTGGTTCTAATAATACCCAATCTTATTTGTAAATGATTACGTAATGTAGGACCCCTTTTATTAATGTTGCCAAGACTCACTGATTGCTTGAAATTATATATGAGATGCATACTAGTAGCTAAGCAGTCATGGTGTGTGAGTTTACCATCTATCAACAACTACTAAGTATTTGGAAATTCCAATATTTTGATAAAATTTCAAAAATATAAATTTATCTCTTCTCAATAAATATAAGACTGGTCAAACGGTAAAAAATCAAAAGTGACCCCTCTGGCTATACTAGTATCTTCCCTCTACAAAAATATAGCCTTCAATACAATCCGAACCCTTTAATTTCGGCCCATAAGTGAAAGGGATGGAATCACGTGATCAAGGGCACGTGCGAGTACCTGATAATTTTCTTTCTTCGATTTCGGCTAACATCAACACGATTGATCCAGAGGTCAGACTTCGGCACGCAAGTAGATCACCTGTTCTATATCCTCATTAGGGACACGTGGTTATTCTGCACTGTTATATTGAGAGTTTTCTTTGCAAAGTCTTGAAAAACACGTCAAAAATACAAAGTACACACCATCACATCGTTACACACAGTCACAACCAAAGGTCAATAAGTGCTTATAATCTTACGAGTCATCGACTGAAACGCGTGATATTACAGCTTATCGATAATATCATTTTAGCACCTACAATATAATCAAAATAGACTTTGAATCAATTCGGTGAAGTTTGATATGCCACAATCTATACAAATGACGCCGTACGAGTACGAGTCAGAAAAGCCAGCACCCAAGTCTGGCAAGCAATGGTCGATCAAAGCCACTGTGATATCATTATTTATTGGATTAGTGATACTATTGGGTCTACTTCGAGGTAATATTGGCACGTCCTTCTCATCTATTTATACACCCGATTTTACAAATGTTCCTAAAGTATCATACTTTGATTTGGCACAATACACAGGGTCGCCAAATGGGTGGCAACATGATGAAAGAGTTCTTTTCTGTGTGCCGTTAAGAGATGCAGCAGCTCATTTACCTATGTTTTTTAGCCATATGAAAAACTTGACATATCCTCACAATCTCATCGATTTGGCGTTCTTGGTGTCTGATTCATCCGATGACACTATGGGCGAATTGAAAAGACGGTTGAATGAAATCCAAAGCGACCCTAACCCATCCAAAAGATTTGGAGAAATCGAAATTTTCGAAAAAGATTTTGGTCAAGTTATCGGTCAAGGGTTTTCTGATAGACACGGATTCGCTGCACAGGGCCCCAGAAGAAAATTAATGGCTCGTGCTAGAAACTGGTTATGGACCGTTGCAATTAAACCATATCATTCCTTTGTTTATTGGCGTGATGCCGATGTTGAAACCATTCCTCCCACTATTTTAGAAGATTTGATGCATCATGACAAAGATGTGATTGTACCAAACGTTTGGAGACCATTACCTGATTGGTTAGGTAACCAACAACCATATGATTTAAATTCATGGCAAGAGTCTGATGGGGGTTTACAATTGGCCGAGACTTTAGACGAAGATGCATGTATTGTGGAAGGTTACGTCGAGTATCAAACCTGGAGACCGCATTTAGCCTACTTACGGGATCCATATGGAGACCCAGAAGTCGAAATGGAGCTTGATGGTATTGGAGGAGTCTCGATTTTGACCAAGGCCAAAGTATTCCGGACTGGATCTCACTTTCCAGCGTTTTCTTTCGAGAAACACGCAGAAACTGAAGCGTTTGGAAAGTTGAGTAAACGGATGGGATACTCGGTTATCGGATTACCTCATTACGTTATTTGGCATATTTATGAACCATCCAGTGATGACTTGAAACATATGGAATGGATGGCTTTAGAGGAAAGTAGACAAAAGGAGGAAGCAAAGATCAAGAAGGTTTATGATAAAGTATGGAACAAAGCCTTTGATGACGTTCAAGATGATTGGTTAAGAGAAAGACCCAACTTCTTGAAGAACACCGATATGTCCAAAATGAGACAAATTCAAGTCGATTGGAGTGATGTGGATGAATGGAATATCGATGAAAAGCAGCATGACAATAAAAGACTTGCTGATTTTAATCCATAGATGTATAGATAATAAATTAAATAGAACCAGGAAATCTGTTGGACCTCCATCCATCCACTATAGAATTGGGTCTAGACTTGATCTCGTTGGGTAAGCAAAAATTGTTTACAAGTTGAGAGGATTACCTAAGCAGTAGAAGAAGCAGTAGAAGCAGCAGCAGCAGCAGCATCAGCAGCTACAACAACAACAACAACAACAACACCAACACCATCTTCTAGTACTTCGTTGATGATAAATGGTGGTCTACGTATAAGGTGATCAAACGCGAATCAGTACATAAGTAAAAAAAAAAAAATTGTGCATGGTGAAGTCTTGTAGGACCTTCTAGAACGAAATTCCATTAGAAAACAGAAAATACAAAACTTGTGAAGAAGAGAACGGATTTATGGGCTGAAGTGAAGAGAAGGTTTTTTTTTTTTTATTTTTGGAGAGAAAAGAAACGCGAATCATAAAAGGAAGGAAACAAAAGAAGAAGGGTTAGCTAAAGAGAAAACAATTCGGTATGGTGTATAACTCGATATTCTAGAAACAATTCACTTTGGTACGACACCATGTAGTTGAGAGATGCATCGAGCATTCTCTCTTCAGGGTAATTTGGAATTGAAAAAAGCACAGCTCAAGAGAATAATACTCTTTGAGAATAAGAAAAATAAATGCGACTACCAGACCAAGGTCGAATTTTTCGTTGACTAGCTTAAGATCAGCTAATGCGGTCTAATCAAGAGGGCTCAATGATTGAAGTTCTTAGACCCGTACGTATGGCGACGATGAATCGAAGTATTGTCCATTTTTAGAAGAGAAGATCTATTGACATTTGTAAATTAAATGCACCCTAGCAGTGAAGTCGATCATAGAATAAATTATTCTAGGAAAGTCAGCACCCTAAAATGACATCTCTCTACGATCTTTTGCGATCGATGACAAGCCTATGAACACATAGCAATTCGGGTGATCGTCGTTCTCAGCATAAAACTTTCTCCATTTACGATCTATTATTGATTCTATGAGTTTTGGTACGTATGATAAATGTCCAATTTGGAAAAGAGATGACAATATTCGATAGCTGATTAATAACAAACCATATTTTATGTATATATATGCACCATATTGGTGTTGCTGTGGGGAATGGGGGGGTGCCTAGAAAGCAAGATCTTAAGTGTTAGTTCCCCTGAAGTATTTTACGGAAGTTTGAGCCTATACACTCCAGTAAACTTATGCAAGATTTGTAGGTAGAATAAAAAAAAAAAACAGGTGTTATGCAGAACGCTCCAGAGATCTTTTGTTTTTCGCGTTTCAAAGAAGATTTCAAACCGTTGACTTTTGTATGAGAGAAGATCTTGCATAGAACCATATTGTACACTTTTTTTTTTTATTTGTAATACAATTATCGAAAAATATGAGGTGGTGTAAGCCATGCCATAGCTAAATCGGAAATAGTCTTGATAGCCCGGGCTATGCTAGGTAATGGCTTAGTGATTCCACAACGTTTTTGAGGCATTAAAACCAAAATAGTGCCAAGACTGATTATATTCTCTGCTACGGGTCAACCTTCAGTAATTAAATATGGTATAGGTTAGATTTGCTCAAAACCATTTTATACTCTACTGCACAAACTGCTAATGATAAAGATGGTAAAATGGAGGGGTTCTTAATATGCTGTACTTGAAACCTAGGAATCTATTGTTGTTCTGTACTAGATCTATACTTACAATAAAGATGTTCCATACAACAATACAGTGACTCGAATGGTTATTGGAGTAATTTGGTTTACCAGGTATTATCCTTGAATATGTTTTAGCCAAATTAATTTACCTCCATACTAGCAAATTATTCTTGTTGGGAGCTAACATGGTGTGGTTCCTTACATTTCTACGGAATTAATAGTAAAGGTGCATAATAATCACCATATGTAATATTTTTATGGTGCCGCATAAATAATATTAGTGAAATATTATACCTTTGGTTATATAGAAACCATTTCATTCTGACCATTTCTTTCCCCCATCCATCTTTGTTTACCATCGGAAGCATTCCATAATAGTCAACAGTATACCCTTCATGAGCAAGAGTAGAATCTATATCGCAGTGAAGATTGCGATCGGAAGGTTGTGATCGGAGCTGTAGAAGAACGAATACGGTAATCACGGTTTTGTGAATCGCATATATATTTACACCATTCTATTATCCCAGCTTAAAAATAATCACAGACTGGTATGGATTCAAAATCACCAACTTCCAGATCAAGTTTGGGTTGCACTAGTCAGGAGGCTCCGATGGATAATATTCCCGAATGTTGATTCCTGATGATGTTTTGATTCTTTTACTCTGGTAATTTATCCCGAACCAACCCTGAACATACACCAGACCATTTTAGCAACTCCAAGAATATGTAGTAATACGAGCACAATTGGTCACTCCGAATGTATGTTCGCTCGAAAACCCTGCAGCTAATAGTAGCACCGGAAACCCTAGAAAATTACGAGTGCCAGTAACCTGGTTACCAAAAGCCAAAAGCCAATTTCTCATAACTTCTAGGGCCTGTTTTAGTGGAAGTCTAGGTCTCAGATGAAATCTGCAAACCTCTTGAATTCGTGAATTCATGAGTTGCATAATTCCTATCTCACAATTCAACAAGAATAAACTTCTTCTGCTACGGCACCCGGAATATCTGAATTAAGCAATTGCATTGATGTTTTGGTAAAATGTAAAAATAGAGTGAGGGTAATCG
>JAKTXG010000052.1:0-96564 GCA_030561385.1 Suhomyces bribrorum | reverse complement strand
GGGGGGGGGTGTATCACTTTCTGCCTAAATTGGACCTGTTTGCAAACAATAAGATATGGATGAATTTGTATTGGTGTTATTATAATACGTGCTTCTATAGGTTATAGGTTATCAGTTGAAAAATCAGGCTGATAGCTATAGATGCGATCCATCTTAGAATAATTGTGTAATTGAGATTCCGCAAACGACCTTCGAACCATTCAATAGTTTGCTATCTCCTTGTAGATCTTGAAAAATTCGAAACCCGCCAATAATACCTATTGCCATGAATTTTACAATCTGATCCTGACGAGGATCAGTAATAGCATTTAGGAAAATTCGGTGGATGTGGTATTATTGTTTACCTCCTTTCGACTCGTGGTACGCTCAGCACGTTCAATCTTTCATTCAAGTTTCCTCTCTTGTAACTTTTTCTCTAACATCGAATGGTCTACAAGTTAAAATGTATTCTAAATACTTTTATTCGAAATCATATCAATTGGTTCTTAAAAAAAAACTCTACTCGCCAATACTATGTGTTAATAAAAACACAAGTAACGAGGAAACACGCTTGTATCTTGAGATTAATTAAATAAAAAAAAAAAAAAAAATAAGAAAAAGGATACAAGTCTGTGCTGGACTTTTAGTGAAATTGACTAAACAGCCTCGGCCAAACCGACAGCGTTTTTCTCCACATCGTAAACCGAGTAGTACTTTCTCAAGAATGCATCACCAACGATGGAAATTTCACCAATTGGAGCAGGGAAATCCATTGGGGTAAATGCAGAAATACACCCACCACCGATCTCCAAGGTGTAGTCATAACCAGTCAAGGTGAAGTTATGTCCACCAAGATTGAAGGTGAAGTCGGGCAATGAGTCTCTCTTGTTACAATCAATTTGGTATTGACCAGACCACGACTTGGTAGCTCCAATCTTGGCATTGATAATTTCAGCCAAAGAAGATGGAAGAGTAATCAAAGAAGTACCGGTGTCGATAGCAGCACCGGTACTTAACAATTCGGTGAATTCGTCACCCAATCCAATACCTTCCAAGGAGACTTCCCAGTAAGCCTTTCTTCTGACAGGCAACCAGGTGAGGTGGCCCTTAAATTTGGATTTATCGTAACCACCAAAAGTGGCTTCACCACCATAGTCTTCATTCTTTTGATTGTCACCCAAGGAGAAAGCAAATTGAGGGTAGTCAAACAAGCCCTGGTTGATGGCATTATAGACAGGAGGAACCATTTTGTTGACAGCAATGGTATCATACCCTAAACCCAAAATACCATCGAACTTACCAAAGGCAAAGGCCAAGCCCGGTTCGTTGGTGGCTTCGGCAAAGTCCTGCTCTGCAATACTCAAACCAGCAATTTCCAAGGTGTCTTGGGAAACGAAACCTTCCAAGGACCCACTACCATATTGAATGGCAAACTCAGTACCATTGGCCTTGTAAGTACTGGATTTATCGTGATCATACTTGGCATGCAAGAAACAAGCCAAGGACGAGCACTCAACCGAAGGAACCCACAAGTTGGAGGATCCAGTGTCCAAAATGACCTTGAATGATTGGCCAGGAGTCCCCAAGTGAATCTCAGTAAAGTATTGAGCATCCTGGTAGTTGCTCAAGGGGGTCTTGTGGGCATCGCCCGAAACAAATGGCACCTGAGCCATTGGGTTTTGGTGCAGCTGAAAAGCAGGACCGCCGGCACCCAAGTTGTAGATGTCCATATACTTGTTGGCCAAAGAATTGGTATATTCTTGGAAGGTGGCGGCTCCTAAAGTATCCTCAATAGGAACCTTGTTCAACTTAGCGGTATGTACCTTGGCATCAGCAGGTACGGAGAAAGCAACCAAGGCGGTTGCGATGGAGGTCAAAACACTCAATGATAATTGCATTGTGATGATGGACCAGAAAGAGGGTAAATGGGCTAGCTTTATAGAAGTGGCAATCTTCATCTCCTTTTTACGAAGGTGCCCCCCTCCCCAGAAAGTAGTGGCTAGGCCACAAACGGAAGGTGCGACGACGTCATGTGAGTGACCTAATAGGGGAGCAACAAGCCCCGAAACGGCGGTGGTACTTAGCGGTGATCGTGATCGGATTGGGGCCGTATTGGACCTGTCTAGTAGCTTGCTCGTTTAAATAGTACTTAACATACTCATCCCCACGCTGCCTATTATCTAATCGATTTAACTATAAAATATTGTAGCCTATATGTATAATATATAATATTGGCCACAATTATACAACATATAATTAGTGAGTAGACTTTATAATTAAGTATTTATGATCTAGTACAAATAATTATTGTTTTATTGTATTTTAGTGTTTAGTGGGCGAATGGGTGCCGGTTGTCGACTAATGCTGTGGCAATTATTAGTGATCTGGACCTGGTATGAAGTTTGCTGATCGTAGTCTAAATATGAAACTAGATCTCTAACAAAAAAAAAAAAAAAAAAATTTGGATTTTGATCGTCATTCCATCGCATAACTAGCTTTCGTTCCCGTTAGTGCTCCAGACCTCCCGATCTGGCGATCTTTTGATAACTCCCTCATAATGCACTGGAACTGGTTCACCAATACCGTGGACTCGTATGTGCCCGACAAGCCGATCAAGTTCTCCGCCAAAGCAACCGTCTCCAGTCAAGATGGATCCATCCAACCCGCCCTGGCCACATTGAGCCAGATCATCGCCAAATACTGTCCTGCCCTCAACGCTGGTGCCACCAACTACATGAGCCCTTTAATGCCCACCAGCCATCTCCACACCGCCTATACCGCCCTCAACAAGTTCGAGTCGGTGCACCAGGTGTACTATAAAAGACGAATCTTGAACATCGAAAACAAGACCTACTCCATCGACGGCCGCCAGCTCCAGTACGATGCCTGGAAGGGCGCCAGCACCATCGCCGTGGACTACGTGGTTCCTCAGAAGGGGTTCCATGACCCCGACCACGAACACCACAAGCCAAAGTCCCAAACAAACCTGTTGTTGCCCCGGACAGAGTACCTCGACCCTGCGAAAGAAAAGAGCCTTTTGGATAATGACAAGCCATTGTTGATCGCACTCCACGGTTTGGCCGGCGGCTCCTACGAGGCCTATATCCGGGCCCAGCTCGAGTCCATCACCCCTGAGTTTGATGCCATTGTGTTGAACGCCAGAGGGTGTGCCAACCATACCATCACCTCGCCCCAGTTGTTCAATGGGTTATGGACCAACGACTTGCGCTACCTTATCAATGAACATATCCGTCCCACCTGGCCAAACAAACGTATTTACCTCATTGGATTTTCCTTGGGTGGGGCCATAGTGGCAAACTATGTGGGGCAAGAAGCAGAAAATATCGATCCCGCAATCAAAACCGCCGTTGTGGTGGGTGCCCCATGGAACTTCACCGATAGTTCGCTCCTATTGCGTGAAAGCTTGATTGGTAATAGTATTTATTCGTCTGTCATGTGTCAGAATCTTCTTAAATTGATGAAACTCCATGACGTGGAATTGAAAAATAATACCCAATGGAGCGAATTCGTAGACAACCCTCAGGACTATGTGGTTTCCAAGCTCTGGCAATTCGATGATGTGTTTACCTCCAAAATCTTTGGTTTCAACAATGGTAATGATTACTATAGACACGCTTCGCCCGATCAAAGACTCTACAAGGTCAGAGTGCCTACCATCATTTTGAACTCCAAAGATGACCCAATTGTGGGCTCCAGAACCTTGCCCTACCACGAGGTGAAAATCAACCCTTATACCCACTTGATCACCACCACTATTGGAGGGCACCTCGGCTGGTTCAAATTAAATGGAAAGAGATGGAACGTCCACCCCGTTTCCAAGTTGTTGACAGAATTGGACAAAAACTGGACCGTGGATCCAAATAGTGTTGATCCCGCTGATTTGCCAAGGAATTTGGACAAGACTTGGAAGTTTGACCGGTTACTTGCCAACTTCTGAGCCCACACACACACACACACACACACACCACTAAATTAGTAAGGTCCATATTTATTATATTTAAGCATATGAGTAGTATAGAAAAGTCACATCTGTAATTTTGTAGGACTGCGCTCCTTTACTACCTACCCAAGTTTGAATTTTCTGGCCGAAATAATTATCTAGCTACAAATTGAAGTATTATTTATACTTAGAAAATTAGTAAGTGCTTATGTAATTGTACCACCGCACTATAGACGCCAAAACTCCAAATACATCACCCACAGTTATTGAGTTATTTTATGTCCAAGTCCAAACCGTTGAAGCCTCTGAGCAGTTCGCTTGGCTGGCTCAAGCAGGTGCGTGCCCTTCCATCTAATCCCAACACCAACGATTTCTTGAAGCTAGAATATATCGATATTAATCTCAATAATTCCCGAAAGTTGATCACCAACTTGGACAACTTGACGGAGTCCACCAAAGGCCTTTTGGAAGATTTGGATGTCAAGGTCAACGGCACCATGATTGGGGTAGATAAGGTGAAAGCAGCATTGGACTGGATAGATTAAGAATGCCCTTGATCAAAAGAAGAAAACAGTCTAACTGTGGTTTAGATGATGATTATATCAGTTGGTGGATTGGTTAGAGAACCAATATGAGATTGTGCTATTTTTGGCTATATCTCTAGTGTGAGAAATTTTCAAAAAGTCATGGTAGCAGAGTCAGTTTCATCAAATACGAGTGGTACGAAGTTGGGCCAGCAGCAATAACCAAGATGGATCATTTCAAAAATAGATCCAAAATCGCTCACTTGTATCACAAGCTAAAAACCCGAGATGGCTGGAAAACAGTGCTTGTTCTGTTCATTTACTAGCCAACATTTACCATTTCATTTATTATTACGTTGTTTGGGCTGGTCGATAAAGGTCTATAGACATCTAATGGTCGAAACAAAGCATCACGAGTTCAATTCAACGCGGTCACATTGACTGCTTGAGGAGGCACCTCCAGGTTCTTATCTATATGGACCTCCTGCTGATCTATATCGTTTTCGTCGTCATCGTCAGCAATGACAAAATCTTGCAAGGCAATCTGGTCTTCCACATTACTTCCAACCACACCGTATTTGACGCTCAAATCATCGTGAGGCAAATCTGCCCGCTCCAAATCATCGGATCCCGGATCTTCTGGTTTATACTTGACGATAATCACCGCATTAGCAATAATTAATAAAATACCAAGAAAGCTGAGGAACCCTGGGATATGGCTCCAAATGACCAAGTCCCACAACAAGGCAAACACCATGTTGGTATAGGTGGCCATGGCAGCCTTGGAAGCTTTGACTCTTTGTACGCCGGCCGCTAAGGAAAACTGCATCAAGAAGCCGGAAAAGCCAATAAGCATAAATAAAAACCACTGGTATCCATTTCTGGGGATGGCAAATTCGAGTGAAGGGATCACTATGATGGAAACAAACGTAACAAGAGTACATGTCAATGCGAAATAACTGACGGATACCAAAGGATGGGCACCATGGCCAATTTTCCTAAGAATGATGTAGACTGAGGCAGCACCACATACACCCACCAATCCCACGGCCGAAGCTAAAATTCTCTTTTCAGTGGAAGAACTTTCGACATTCTCATCAAGAGAAGACTCCGGGCTTTTCCCAAAAAGAAAATCGGGCTTTGCAATAAGAATAACTCCCCCGAGAGATACCACTGAACATGCAGCCTCAAGAATGGAGTATCTTTCATGCAAAATCACATATGCTAAGAAGGCAGTTACCATGGGCACCAAAAAAGTGATTGCCACAGCATCTGATAACGACAAATATTGCAAGGAATAGTATAGTCCAAACACCCCGAAAAACCCTATCCCCCCTCTTAAGAAAAGTAATACTCGAAGAGATTTGGGGCCGAACGGCGCATCTGGGACTGATCTGGTGATAACCATATATGCCAAGCAACATACATAAGTGATACTCATTCGGACAAACAAAATCTGGAGCGGATGGATGGGGGTGTCGAACTCTTTATCCGTAACCAACAATTTACATGTCACCACCATGATGGAATTGAAGAACTGAGATAAAACCAATAAGGAAAAACCCACATTCGGTGAGATATAAGAGGCGTATAATTGTCTGAGCTTGTAGTTCGCCTTTTGGAATGGTCCTTGGGGAGCCATCGAGCCGTCCCACGACTCTGAGTCTGATAGTATGGAGTCAGACATCTATAACCAACAAAAATGATAAAAGATTAATGATCCACAGTTGAAGGATGAAATACCTTTAGATAGTGACACCATGCAGGAGATGGGGCAAGGCTGCAGGGTATGAGCCCCGCCCCCGGGACAATAAAAACTACAACGCCCAGTTTAGCCCTGGTGAGTTAGACCGTTGGTGAATTGGTGAGTCAGAGAGGCCAGGTGACTAAGGATCCAGGGATATGGAGAGTCACTGGATGATTGGCCCCGATTTCCAGCCCTGACTAACAATGCCACCATCGCCATAATCATTCAGCCTGGAGGCAATTACTGATGATCTTGGTAGTGTGCAGATGACGAATTATGACAGGTTTTGGGGAAAATGACAGGACAGTTGGAATAATGTGTTTTGTAGCCTTTCAAAACGGGATTCTGCCAAGCGAGGGCACGGGAATTATGGGACTAATCTTGAGGGGTTCAAGCAGTGCCACAGCCATCTTGTAAAGGGGCTAGTTGCAACAGCCACTCCGATCCGTCTTGGTCAAGCTAGATCAAACCGGGAGGGCGCAATTGTTCTTACCCTCGGAAATCAAAAGTTAATATTAGGGGGCTAACTATAATCAATCTACTGACAGTAACTGGTTGATACACCTATAGCACGTTTATTAAATGAAATAAGTTCAATGCATTGGTAAGCACAACCAGATTTCTGACTAATAACTGTAGCGGTAGAAATTTTTTTTTGGTGATCGACTAGACTTGGAAGTTGGGTATGGCGACTTTAAAGAACCAGCAATATTTAGAATAATTCAATGACTTGGAAGAAAGATCTGAAAGAAGGCTTACCTTGGTACGTAGAGAGTGGTCCCTATAGATACTGCTTAGAAGCGTTTACAGAAACACTTTTGCACTTGGTAGTTGGGGAAGTGCACTCAGTTTATTAGGCTGCAAAATTGACGAACAGTTTGCAACTTAATTGGAACAGAAAAACGAAAGGATGTGAATAATAGGTTAGATTTGAAATGAAAACCAACTGGGTATTTATTGACAAAAGCAGAAATTAAAATAAGTTTGAGAATAATATATGGTCAGCCGTTGCAGGTCTTGACCATTACTGGTCCTTACTGCTAGGTTGAATACATTATTACAGGTTCAATTTAATCAACAACGTACCAATTGGAAAAGCAAAAGTCCAATCGGGCTACTATAAGGGTCAAATTGACTCAGACCCCCAAAAATTACTACATCTTATCATTTATATCTGTTGATCAAGAGCATAATTGAAGAAATAGACAAACAAACTCAAAAATTGAAATAAAGCCTCAAATGATACACCGCTTGAACTTTGGCTATTAAAAGCACTATGTAGTTCGAGGCTGGAGTTGTTATCTACGTATTCGACGAATATTAATCTCATTCAGAAATTAGTTTGAGTATTAGAGTGTCACTAGTACAGATCATTCTGGTGGGATGAATATTAAATCCGGGGTATGGGCAATTCCGACTTCCGGTTTGAAGCATTGGAAAAGACTATAACCGAACAATTGGACGTGAGATTGGGCTATTATACGAGTGAAGCAATAACCGGTGGGTCTCTAGTTGCAGGCGGTCACCCACCACATGCATATTGAAGGACCAAGACGGGCTTAATTATTTGAGGTTGGAAAAACGTCATTTTTTATCAAAATGCTAGATTACTAATACTTCTACCCCTATAAACTATGTAGACTCCTAGACAACCAAGGTTGCAAATCGATATGGCCGAGAAGGGATAAGGTGTGGGTCAACAATTACAAGCATTATAAACAATATTTTTACATAGTATTGAACCTAATCTATAGTAGTATCATTCACAGTTGGGGATTTTGATAATATGTGGATTTTTTTAGTCACTTAACAGTCAATGTCGCATGGGAGATATCGTAGAGTCATTTTTCAAACGATTATTGCGGAGGCTAACAAATTAGGCGGCAAAGCCAGGGCACAATTGCATAAAAACCAAAGGCATAGAAAAATACAGTCGTCCTAGTTACAGAATGTAAGAGTAATTCTAGAATTCGAGTCACGAAATGATCTGAACAATGCTGCATGTCCATATCGCATTAAGCAAGGATGTAAAGTATCGGACACCAATAATAAGGAACAGGATCGTGACAAAAGGTAAAGTGTAATAGACTCGACGTAATTATGTGGGATTCTGGTAAAGCCAGGGCCAGAAGGTCAGGTGTTTATTGTTCTTTACCCCACCGGTCTTAAGAGGTGTGGGCCATTCTAAATTATTGCTAGGCCCACCTCTAGAACCAGCCTCAGCCCCACGCAGCCTTTTTGTGGCCATTGAAACCATTGAAACCATTGAGACTATTGAAGCCATTGGAACCTCAAATTGAACCTCCCGCGGGGTTTGATAGCTGAAACACATAGTAGCTTAAGTTCACCCGGGAGGATTCCATACTCTAGTTGTTCTGGGACTCATAATATTGTGCAGCATGAGTCTTTCTTTTCATTCACCAATAGGCTTGTCCGTGTAGCAAACTCAAATATATCATCAACACCCTCGCCTGTCAAGGCTGAGCTTTCCAAATACGTCTTTGCCCCCATTTCTCTGGCAACATTGTAGCCTTGGTCAAACTGGATGTAGCGGGCGCGATCCTTGGTATCCCTTCTCAAGTCTTTCTTAAGCCCTATCAACAAGTACGGTGTTCCAGGGCAGTAGCGTTTGACTTCATCCACCCATTTGTGACGAGCGTTATCTAGAGAATCGGGAGTATCAATGGCAAACCCAATCAAAATAACATGGGAGTTGTGATAGCTTAGAGGCCGCAACCGTTCATATTCTTCCTGTCCTGCAGTATCCCATAGCGCCAATTGGACAGACTTGCCATCGATTCGACAATCAGTCACATAGTTCTCAAATACAGTGGGGTGATACTCGGTAGGAAACTCTCCTAGCGTAAACACATAAAGTAATGATGTTTTGCCGCAAGCCCCATCGCCCACAATCACCAACTTTCTTCGTATCGACTCGGTCATTTCTGTTTGTGGTCCATAGCCATGAAATGAAGTGTAGATAGTTTCAGAAACAGGAGTTGGCCTATTTGTACTGGATCGGGTCACGGGTGCGGTGCACCGAGTGATGTAACATCGCACAGTTATGGTTGCAATTGTGGGGGCGCTGGCGTAATGTGGAGGAATATACTAGCTATATATGGCGGTGGGCACCCATTTCGACGTTTACTCCCTGGAATTGAAGGAGATATTCGGTCAGGAGTATTTGGTGATGTTGTAAGAACTGGAACAAATGAATTTTCTTTGGAGCCAAATAGGGTAATATTCTGTAATTTTGTAAAAACTGCGATAACCTGTTATAAAATGGTGCTTTACTAGCTAGAAAGTTACCCAAAATCCACAATTTTGAGTCAAACTTTTGGCTAGGTTTCGGACTCGGTAATTCGGTTGCGATAAAAACTCTTCGCCCACCGTTTGTGTTACCAAAATAACACCTCTCCGACCGTTTTACTTGCCTCTTTTGGTTTGGGTGCAAATTTTTTGAGAACCAGCTGAATTCTACCCAACCATCTACATTGTGTGCATTCTTTGACTGCTATAAATCGTAGACATCGCCCTTGATCGTTTTAATATTACCGAGTCCTTATATACTAACTATTGGAAACACCACGTAGTCTGACTGCTTGGTGTTCCTCAGTTCCAAAGGCCCCGCACCGTACTGGCAGCAGCCTCGTTCAACCCGTCAAGCCCTATATATCCCTCGGTCGATAACCCCGGAGGGGGCGTCGTTCGAAAACTCCCATTGGCTCGCGTGCCCGTGGGAGGAACGCTGGGGCTGCCTTGAAATGGATTTGGGGCTCCGGCTAACGGATACGCCGGATACGCCGATGCCAATGGAACCTCCGACACCTTGATGTGGGTCACAGTGCCAAAATCATCGTAAATCAAGTCAAATTGATACGTGGATGTGGTGCGGCATGCACTCAAGAATTGGTTGACTGTGACAGCATTGTTGCCCAAAACACCCTTGGTGGCTTGATAGAGCTTCAACAATGGCACCACCCCAAACTCAAGCTGGTTCGACGTTTGAAGGTGCTGGAACGCATTGAAAGCCGCGGCTTGGATCAACGTGTCAGACACCAGGTTGAGTGGTTGGTTAGGAATGGGCCCTCCATTATTGTTGCCCCAGATATTGTTGGAGGGGGTGCTCCATATAGAGTTGTTCCGCGATTGACTCCATACCGCTGAAGGTGTATTATTGATAGGAACACTGTTGAAAGGATCATTGGTCACATCGTTGAAAAGGTTGAAGTTGTTGGTCAAAAGAGTTGGCTGAGCCACTGGAGTGGCTCCGGACATTGAATTGAGGCGTGATTTGCTGGACCATGGCGAGGTGGTGGTAGCACTAGCTGCCGCTCCTGCCTGTCCATACAAAAGGCTGTTATGGGTAGATGGTGATACGTTCTGAAATGTATTTTGAACATTGGGTAAAATATTCCCCGGATTTGGTGAGATCACACTAGGAATAAACCCATTTTCTTGATTGAAATTGGTGGAAGCTCGTGGATCAGAGCTGAATGGATCACCAGAAGCGTTGGAGATAGAGCTGGGACGTGCTTGATATAATTGCTCCAAAATATGGTTCTTGGTAGGCGATTTGCTGAGCGATTGTGAAGGTTTATCTTCTTCTTCCACTGCAATAAACGCTGCTTGTTGCGAGATGGCTGCTGCATTGTTTTCTTGATTACGTTCCTGCTCCTTCAAGAGCTCCTCCTTCTTTTGCTTGCGCTCTTCCTCTTTTTGTTTCTTCAACAAATCCTTTTGCTTCTTTTCTTCTTCTCGTTTGATTCTTTCTTCCTCAGCTCTTTTCCGTCTTTCCTCCTTGAGTTTCTTGGCCTCTTCTTCTTTCTTGATCTGGGCCTCAACCTTTTTCCTATGTTCTTCTTCCTTTCTCTTCAATTCTTCAATTCTCTTTTTCTTTTCTTCTTCTTTCTTGAGTCTGGCTTCTTCTTTCTTGCGCTTTTGTTCGGCCTTGAGAGCTTCAACTCGTTGACGCTCTTCTTCCTCCTTCATTTTCTGCTCCTCCTCCTTTTTCTTTCTTTCTTCTTCTTTGGCCAATTGTTGAAGCCTCTTCTTTTCCTTAAGTTTCTCTCGCTGTTTCAATTTCTTCAATTCTCTTTCCTTCTTGGCATTTTCTTCCGCCTCCAATTCTTCAATCAACAGTTGCGTACGATCCTTAGATAACTTCTCCTTATAGGCACTCTTTAATCTTTCTTGGAAGAGCTTAATCACTTGGATTAAAAATAACCGACGTATTTCTTGCATTTTTTCTTCTTCTGAAATTTCAGACTCGGTATCACTAGCACCTTCCTCATCATCTTCGCCATCATCTTCGCCCTCTTCATCATCAACCTCTTCATCATCAATTTCTTCTACTCCTTCTTGGTCATGATTATCTTCATGCTCAATTTCTTCAATTGCACGATGATCATCTTCATCAACCCAGGCAGCCGATTCGTTCTTGGGCTTTACTCCTCGCAACATGTCTTCTCTCTCGGTTCTAGATTCAGAAAGTGATTCCATCATATCAATAAAGGAATGGCCATCATTTTTGAGCAAATCTTCGGCGAAACTAGAGAGTCCCAATGTCAATTGATCGTTGAATTTATTAGTTAAATTGGCACCATTAGGATCATTCTTGGCAGTGGATGTGAATATATTTCCCATGCTTTGAAGAAACGACATTCCTTTTTCCAATTGATCTTTATCGGCTTTGTGAAGGTCTCTTATTATCTCCTTTAAGGAACCGGCTTTTTCCAAAAGACTAGCTTGATTAATATTTTCTTGACTGGTCATACCGGAGCTTACATCCAGTCTCATTTTTTCAAAATCGAGGTTTTCCAACGCTTCAACGAGTTTAGGGTCCAACAATTTATTGAATGTCTTTTGCTCGACCGATAATGTGCTACCGGAAGAACCAAAATCACTATCCAATGCCCTTTTAGCATCTCCATCCATAGATTTAGTGCTATCCAAAGATTTCTGGACTGGTACGTCTGCTTTTGCAGGTAAGTTTAAATTGTTATTTATCTCGTTTATCTTTTCTATCTTTGTCCTAGATTCCTCGGTAGAATGTATTTGGGAATCTTGATGGTGGTGATCGTGATCATGATTATGATTATGATGATCGTGATCGTGATCGTGATGTTCGTGATGATCTTGGTGCTTTTTGAGTCGCAGTTGTCGCTTTTGTAACTTGTGCTCTTCTTCAAGCATATGGAACCCACCAAATAAAAGTCCTGGCAAAGCATTTAAATCGTTGATATCTCGTACTTCGTGAATGAAATCTATTATGTCATCAAAATGGTTGTCATATATGTTTTCCAATTCGTCTTCGATAATGTTGCTCCTCCTTCCACAGTATGAGCAAGTGCAGTTGTTATTGAATAGGTTGCCGTTGGAATTATTGGGCCCTCCGGTATTGGTACTTCCATTGCCATGATTATGATGCGAGTTATTGAGCGAAGCTTTGGTTTCGTTCTTGAAGATCTCCATTATCGACTTCTTATCGATCTTTACGAGCTCCATTTTTTGGCTTTCATCCAACGATTCCCAGAATAACTTGAGGTTTTCTTGTTCTTCTATGGATGCACTATCCCAGATACTAGAATGAAGATTATCCCTATGATGGTGATGATGCTCATGATCATGCGGCGATTCCTCTGCTAGACTCTCAACTATCACATCTCCATTGGGTGCTTGCTTGATGATTCGTGATGCTGGGTACTCCTCGTCAGGATTATTGAGATGTACATGAGGGGTACCACTGGTGGACTCACCAGACGTTCCATCGGCGCTTCCCGACTTCTTTTTGCTCTTTCTCTTCTTTTTCTTCTTGGAGGCGCTGGCCACGGGAACCAGGTCTGTTTTATAGTCGAAATGAACGTCTGCTCCGTTCTTGAAGGCTGCTGGATGATCCGTCATTGTTGAGCCGAAGATATTGGGGAAATCAATGGTTTCTTGCGACGGTATCGTTGGCGTATGTGATTAAGGGGTTGGAGTCGGAGGTATACTTGCGAGTAGCTGGGATTATTTGGGTTGTTTCGCCCGGACAGTTCAAGCTAACCTGTATGTTCAGTGTCTTGGTTGTGAGTTGTGGAGTTCGGTCCCGTCGGGTGGAAAAACTTTGCTGGTTACAAGATTCTCAATAGGAACTCGGTGTATGTACAGGATGGCTGCTGGCTTCAATTACCTATGAATTGCTTGGTCCCAATGTGACTAGAACTGTTAAGGTTTGTAGTTTCGATGCTCCTGTTCACCAATTAAAAATTGTCGTTGATGTCACGTGACCCACTCTAGTTACCTGTTCCCTATAGACGTTGAAGTTGCAAATACACAAGGGGAGTGGCAGTAATTTAGGATGTTTTAAGTTTCGGTGATGTAGCTGGTACTTTTGTATATAATTGACGCTATTTCTACTGGAAAAAGTCTTGCAACAGCAAATAATTGCACCAGTTGCCTGATTTGGTAATAGTTGCAGCTTCGTTAAATGGTGAATTTAACCAGAATAGAAATGTAAAAAAAAAAACAAAAAAATGAAGGCCCACAATATACAGATGATACTACAATATGAAAGCAGTATGGGTCATTTCTGATCAATGCTTATCTTCAGGTTCGGTTTTGAGCTGCTTTGCATCTTCATATTCCTCTTTAATCCCCTTAATTCCTCTTTGACGAAGCTCCTCTCTCAATTGTCTATTGTCCTGGGCAATAGTTTCGACTAATTGGGTAAGCCTATCGATCTTGGAGTAAAGATGGAAGAATTCCCACTTGACCCCAACTTTGCTGGCTTCAACCACTGGCTGGACCACCTTTTCAATATCAGATTCGAATGCGGCAAGATCAATGCGGAATTCAGGATCTTCAGTTTCTCCTTCTCTTTGATCTCTGAGGGCTTGGTTGACCTCGGCATTTCTTTCTTGAATGCCTTCCCAGCCAGATGTTGCATCCACATCATACCCATCGTCCAAGGACCATTCTAAGTTTCTCTCATTGGCATCATCCGGCAAATTCTTATACCGATTGTACTGGATTCTTCTGGCATTACTCAATTCGTAAATGGTGATATACGCTAACAACGGAGAATAAATCACCATCATCACGCAATAATTGAGTTGCTTGAATCCTTTTTGACTGAGAAAATACAGTAACGGAGTAAGAAGATACTCAATTAAGTTAAATGGAGGAACGTAAAGGTCCTTGTCGGGAGCACGGATATATCTAAGGGTCTTTTGGGCCACTAAAGCAAAATATTCATCGGTGGAATTTTCCACAATGGCAGCATAAGCCGTGGAATATAAAGCAATCAAGATGTTCATCAAGAGTACCGTTAAAACAAAAGAGTAAAAGTAGTAAAGAATCGATGCATATGGAGGCACCAATTTGGCCACATCACTAAATGAAGAACCGCCTATAACAGTCTTCACCAACGAAATTAAGATATGTTTTGTAGCATCGCTTTTACCATCGGAAGCATCCAACCCAAGGAATCCTTGCAAGAACCCAAGAATGACCACTACCAACAACACAAAGAAGATAAGAGACTCTTGCATCATGGTCTTGATAACCACAATCATCACACCAAAGAATTGTTGAGCATCCAAGTACAACAATAATCTACACCACATAAAGGGAGCAGCACATGAAAGAATTCTGAAGGAGATTTCATCGTACTTTTCCTTATAAATGCCATGGTGATTCAAACTGGTCAATCTAAAGCCAATGGCAACAGTTAAAATTGTATACATGGAATCATTGAATGCATTCCAAAAGCCCAAATAGTTCCACCCCACATGGTAGAACTTGACTATTTCGTCAACGATAGAACCAAGAGTGAAGAAATAGAATATGACTTCAAAAGCGTCCAAGGGAGTGGTGGTTTCTTGGTGTCCATTCAAAATAATAGTGTAGACAATCAAATATATGACGCTAAACACGATCTCCAAGATGTTTTGGTACAAGGGAGTCTTGATTCTAGCAGGGTCGAAATGGGTCCGGATGGACTGGGACGAAACACCCTTGTACATGACGTAGGATTGAGGGTCATGGGACGATTGAACCACCCAGCCTCTCCAGAGCCATTTGACACACCGTTGGAACCCAGAAGATCCAATGATAATGGTTGAATGCATATCCACTGCCAATTCCAAGGCACTGACGGGATCAGAGTCCTCTTCATTCAAGCTGATGGAGTATCTGTGGGTCAACATCCCAAGGAAAAGGTACTTGTCGTCGGAAGTTTGCTCGATGATGTTTACGGCCAAGGTCTGGACTGCCACTGCCCGAAGGGAGTAAAGCTCGTTATCTGAAAGCTCGAGCTCTGCTTGTTGCCAATACCAATCACATACCTTCAACAAGCAAAACACCAAACAAGCCCGATACCGATAAGATGACGTTCCGGGCTTGCCATCACCTTTTCCACCAGCAGCTCTATATACCAATTGAAGTACGTTTGAGTTGAGAACCGGCGAATTCTGAGCAGTGATATCCTTCTCTTCAAACACTATTGGAATCACCTTATCTATCAAGGTCTTGAGATTCAAGCATATTCTAAGTGTTTGTCTGGTGTTTGGACTGAACTTCTCGTTGAAAGTGGTGTCCAACACCGGGGTAGGTTCTTCTGGATCCATGTTGTGTTTAGAGGCTTGAATAGAATGCTTTGGTGTTTCTTCTTGACTAGCTACGAGGCGCAACTATACAGAATGATGCCAAACGCGGTATATTGTATTGACTAGAGTATCACGACAATCTTATCATCACGGCACCAGATGAAACGAAAGTCAGGAGGAACTACAATAGCATCATGTAGACAGGTTGGAGACAGGTGAGACCAATCGGCAGGCACCAAGGATCTACGAACAATTGAATTGGTCGGGAAGATGGATTCTCTATTGCTCTGTATAGACGAGGTAGACGAAGAAGATAAAGGTTTCATTGCGAAATGATTCAACGTTCACCATGAAGAGGAAAGCTAAAACGAAAACGAGCGCCATGAAACGCTAGGAGATGGATGGATGTGAAAGGGCCAGGGCATAGTAGACCTCGGCCATGCTGTAGTAGTTTCCCTCTACAGTTTCATTTAGATTCTCATCTACAACGTTATCTAGATTGGCTATCCAGGGACTAAAGTTGCGGTTGTTTTTGAGGGTATGATAATTTATTGATACAGATTATACAACATCCAAAGCCTGCTTTGGATTGCGAAACTGTTGCACAGCAATAGTACGCGACTGCAAAACGAAAAGAATTGGCAACGATGACAACGATTGTAACGAAAATATTAACCACCACCAATGTGGTCGGATTGACCTCTAACGAATCCTGGCCATCTTCAGCAGGGTTACAAGATGGTCTATAAATGCCGGAGCACCTAAATAAATTAAGTTCTGCTATAGGTCCATCTTTTAAACCTATTCAGAAATGGTTGAAGGGCAAGTTTGGTTGGTTGATACCAAAAGCAGATTCCTCTCTGTATACGGCACTTTCTCCATCACTACTTAAATCAGAGGCGAAAGGAGAAACACTATTGATGGATTCCGTGGTCTTTGACTTCTTGATTGGACTCCAGTTCTTGAACTTCTCTCTGATAACATTGACGGTCTGCTTCTTCATTGGAGGGGTTTCCATACCGTTCTGTCTCAAAGCTCTCAATTCGGTCAATGGATATAAATCATAGGTCCAAAATGCCAATAACAAACCGTACCAAAAGTGGAAGATCCACTCAAAGATCGAACTGATGGCCTTTCTCTTTTTGACATAAAAGGCACAGCAGATAACAGCCAAGGCAATGGTCCCAAGCAACCAGACTATTTTAAGAATGAAAGAGATGGTGAATTTATTCCACCTTTCTCCGTTAACATACTTTCTATAATATTGACCCATAATGTAATAATTGGTGAAGTTTAAGGCCAAAGAAATCATAATCAAAATTGCAAATATAGCCAACAAAACAGCATAATGCGATGTTGCCTTCTTGTGTTGATGGATATAAACCGAGTAAACCAATGCCTGAACAACAAAAAAGACCTGAGCAAAAACACCAATGGAGATCGAGGCATAAGCCAATCTTCTTTGCAAAGTGGGTCTGATAAATTTGATCAACTTACCAATCTTACGATGGTAGAATTCAAGGTACATGGAGACACAAAATACTATGCCATGAATAAACATGAAAATAACAAAAAACACAGGCTCAACTATAACCCCAATTCTTTCGAGAGGTAAAGGAACATCACGTTCCCCATATTCGGGGTAAGTTCTGGAGCCTCTTTGAACCCATGATCCCATCAAGCCAAATAAAAGTGCATACCAACAAATCAATCCAAATAATGGAATATAGTAGAAATGGTTAAATTTTGATGTGAGACTAACAAATGAACTTTTTAATGAAGAGATCATGGTTAATGCAAGTGAAAATCATCACTACCGACAGGGAATATCTTCGAATTATATACACCAGGACCAAGAATTTGGGTTTTGATTTTCTATTGTCGTTCATCAGAAATGTATAGAGACCAAACAATAGTTTAATTCTTACTATCTCTAGCTTCTAAATTTGTATATTTTGCAGCTAAACAATAGCGATTGTTAGATTTATACGCGTGCGAAAGGCTAGGGTCTCCTCAGTTCTTCATCTATTGAGATGCCCTCTATAGAGTGCCAGCTTATCGATAGTGAGTTGGCTCCCTACCACCTATGATTTGGTTTAAACACAAGTGCCTGACACCGAAGCATGCAACTCATCAGTATATCATGTACAGTTGATGGAGATCTGCATTTTTGATCAAAGTGAACAGACTTAACTGGGTTATGATAAAAGTCTTGGATCACGCGGGTAATTAACCGTTTTGGGTTAATTAAATACATATATACTAAAACACGAAAAATATCGATCCTTCGGTGGTTACAGAGATCTGATTCCATCCATGATGCCCATCACCTATGACAGCTGTTCATAATTGACAGAAGACTAGGCGAAACCAAAAATTCAAAGCCAATCTCGTATTGGCAGATGTTTGAATTTTTTCATGAAACACAGGCGTGAAGGTGACAGGTTTTTAGTAATGACTCTAGTTTGGTTTGCTAAGTTTAAGTGTAGATTTACCTTTTTCGATTATTAACTGTTTAAGACATATTTCCCCATTGGATGCCAGGGAAGATTTCTTGATGCAAATGAAAGGTCTTATTGTGTGCAACTTAGTGGAACAATAGGTCTGTTCGAACATTTGTTAACGCGTAGTGTCAGTGAAATTCCGTCTATACTTTCTACTGTCTGTGCCGCTGTACATCACACTCAACACCAACCACTGTTATCTAGCAAGGTTACCCTTGTCTTGGCTTAAGAGGCTCGGACCTTCAGTGAATAGAAAGTTTGATGAGCCACTGAAATGTCCTGTCAAGTATCAATTGATTCTTAGAAGAACATTACTACTTGATAAAGTTGCCAAACACTCCAGAATCTGTGGAGAGAAGGACATCTGCATCTTTTGCTGGATCTCACCTCGCACGATTAGTGTGAGACATGTTTGTTGCGTTGGACAAACTAGGTAGTCTAAGTGACCCATCACCCAACTGCAAAATACCCACGGTGCAGGTGGGCCCTAGCGGTTGAAAGGAGGACCAAGAAATCTTCCAGTTCCGAGTCAAGAGAATACACGCGTCGTTTTGATTGTAACTGAACAATAGGTAATAAATTCCGAAAGGAGGTGGAAATTGTATTCGAACGGAACCTTGTGGTAGCCCCTACCAATTGTTCGAGTCGTGGTCCAGAGATAGGTTGCTAGATAAGCAAAAATCCACTAGTAGCCTAAAAATATATATTGGTTTGTTACTACATATACAACTAGATCGGGCACTATGGGTTCTAGGCCGTTATAAGGGATGAAACTAGAATAGTTTAAAGCTCATTAGTAATTGTCAAGCTCATCAGCAACCTACAACCTACAATTTCGCCCGTTTACCGAACAGTTGGGTATTGTTCTTGGATGGTATTTTTCTGGAACCGGGCATATTTAATTAAATGTTTCCCAATTTATAGAAAATCTGTATTTTAATGGGTGACAGTTACAGAGCCCTAAACATCATTTAGTTTGAGATTCGAAATTGGGGCAGCATACTGCTAAATTTCAGATTCGGTGCCAGGATGAAACTCGACCGGTTGATCACGTGAAACTAACCCCTGCAAATAAGGTTGTTTAATGCCCATTTGGGACGCGATGAGGTGTCAGGTTATTGCTGGCTGCAAAAGAATCAACTAACAGGCGAGATTCACTTCGATACTACTCTCTTAGCAAACATACCGACCCGCAGCATACTTCATGTACCCCACAAAATGAATTCTTGGGGTAGTGTTTGTGGCTCCAGTCGTAAAATTACAGAAACTGATGATTTTATGCACATTGCGCCTGTCAAATTTCGTGAAAAATACCGGATTCACCGATTCCCGATTCCCGACCTCCACCCCCCCCTCCCCCTTTTTACGCCAGAAGACGTGGGGCAAACTCATCAGCAACCCGGGATTCTAAACTTTAAGAATATACATTCCCCAGTAAAAACCCTAGTTGAAACCCCCCTGTATTATTCTTGCAGTTGCCGCAGCCTCACCATTTCCCCTGATGGAGATTATCATACTAGTTATAACGCGCATTTCGGCTAAATTCATACATATCAACATCTGTCAACTTTACACCTTTCAGTTAACCGTGTAGACTACATTTTGGTCCATCTTCACCCCAGCTGTCGGTGTCCTAAATATTTTCCCAACTGCTCTTACTAATTCATCTGCAACTCACCACCTTTCAACGGTTACCTTATTATCAAACTTGGTTATAGACTATGGTTAGACGAGGCTAGATCCTATTGTATGCAAACCATTGCCAGTGACACCATACACGACGACATTGAATAACTGTGAATCGTTTTGACGAGATTGCTCTTCTTCCTTGTGCTGTTACCATCCTGACTTCCGGTTTGTTTTCAATACCATGATCAAACAGCCACGTCCAAGATCTATAATGACTGGTAGCACCGAATCTCTTGGTCTCACCAGTACCATCGATTCTTATATTGACAAATCTCCAATAACCAGCAAGTTTCGGGCCGAGAATCCCAATCTAAGACCAATGGATGATGCAAGCAGTGAATCGACAAAGATAGATTCTCGGGACAGTAAAAGGACTTTGGACGGAACAAAATTGAATAACAAACTGTCTTATTATAGCACTGCCGAATTGCCTACTGAAAGACTACCAAGTCCGTCTATTGACCGAGACCAAAACTCGATTGCACCAACACTACAACCACAACCGGATCAAAAAAAAAAATCGAAACGGTTCTCTTTGCAGAGTTTCTCCAACAAGGATGATCAAAGAAAGAGAAACCGGTTCTCCTTATCGAGTTCATTAGGTAGATTGTCCATGTCTCGTCAGACTAGCCAGACCAATCTATCTCATGTATACAATTCGGAAATGAATGAATCCAGAACCAGTCTTAGTTCCAATTCCGACATGTCTTTGATGAGTACAGATGCCGACTTTACTTCTTCTTCTAGTCCTTTCTGGAAGTACCATATTCTAAAATTCGGAAAAGATATGTACCTTACCACCAACCCTGGAATTAAACATATGTACTGTCGTAATGGTCCTGGGTACTATGTGGAAACAATATATCCTGATAAGCTGAAAAAACCACGGCCCGAGAAAGGGTTCACCCTTATATTTAAAGACATCAATGGAATAGAAGCCGATAAAAAAGACAATAAACCCCCCATCATGATTATTGTCAGAAAGGCTGATTCGGAAGGAGGTTATTTCACCATCTCTGTGCCCATGAATAAACCCAATAGAAAGGCACCCAACTCATCTCCTTTATTCAATGGGTTATGTATCCCCAAAAAAATCAACCAAGCATATCTACCCCAAGAAGCCCCACCGCATGATTTTCTCAGTTTCGAATTCAAAGATTTTAACAACCTCAAATGGAACGTGGGGTCGATTCCGCGGGTTAGATCTAGTAAGATGAATAAGATAAAGACCCAATTAAGAAGAGCTCATAGTTCAGGTACCTTAAATCAAGAAACCACAGAACGTGTAAAGTATATTGGTAAGAAGAATATCTACTTTCACCAAAATTATAATGAAGATGATTGGCAAAATCCCATGAATCGACTTTATAAGGAAAGTTCAGGAGATCCAAAAAATATATACCTTCACGAAGGCGAGTTTCCGCCAGTGTTGGGGTTGTTCAGGCCATATGAAATAAATGCCAGAAAAAGATTGATCAATACTTTCAACAAAAATAGATTGTCTCGTCCACAATCAGTGAGTCAATTTAATCTTCAATTTGCTCAAAATCCATCTGAATCAAAGATTAATAGGCACACTTTAAATCATGATATTGGCGGAGATGTCAGAAACTATTTTAAGGGAGGTGATGGTCTCTACTATCAGTCAAATCCTAGTGATGACATTCCTGATGACAATAAATTGGGCTGGATCACAGTCTACGAGGATCAGAAATTATTTGGTCCAAAGCAAAAGGGTATGTTCGAGATAGTGGTGGGGTTGACCTTGGCAGTTGGAGTTGAAAGTACGATGTGAGCCATAATTATGAAACACTTAACGAATAGGTACTTCTCTAACTGTCCCTCTTTTGGTGCAACTTATCATTTTGCACTATTGATGTGAAGAGTTAAGTTCCTTACATATATTTATTACCTGCTGACTGGACTATGTAATAATGGTAATCTGATGGATTTGGTTATAGACTATTTAAGACTCTAGATCTAAGCTAAGTCGGTGGTTAAAAATTCATCAAAAGAAGTTCGATCACTCCATCTGTCAAGTTCGTCAGAGCGCCAATTGTCACGTCACAGTACACAAAAATGTCAATCAAACCTTTGAAACAGACACTGTTACACTGCTAATTAATATGAATTTCATAGTTGAATCAGCTACGAAAAGGTTCTTCCCATGTTTATGCCATAGATATATATGCTGTGAAAAATGTAGATAGCTATAAAATTTTATGCAAAGCTTGAATTGAAACATTTCAACCAACGACTCAAGCATCCTAAACTATCTGGCAGATTGCCAGCAGAACCAAACGAGCGATTCTAGCATTCTACTGTTGAGGCTTTCGAAATTTTGCACCCATTTCACAAACGTAAATGTAAAAGCACAATTGTGCGAATGATTCAGCCACACAGATTAGGTCAAATCACCATCACCGATTGAAGTCTAAAGAGAATGTTGGTTTTCAGTATCGTGATTGGATTGTTATTCGTTCCAGTAACGTCACTTTCATTGTACACGTCTAGAATTTGCAGTAATGGTCAAAAGTTTCTATTCACAGGTTACAAGATTGACAATCGCATTAATGTGAGATCATGGACTAATAACTATCATTTAAGCTATTGCATTGATAATGTGTTGATATACGATATCGCATTAAACGATACTATTCCTTGGACGATTCCATTGAACTTTGGCAAGAAAAATAATGGATCTTTGATTTTGGCCCGTAGTAAAGAAACCCACTTGAGAGTAGTTCCTTTGTATACCCCATATACCTATATTGGGGCGATCTTCAGGAGCAGCGGTTCAATTTTTGATGCTATTATTACGCCACTTATGGCAGAAAATGTATTTACATACTGGATTGACCTTAACTATCGTTTGCAGTTGGTGTTGCACATCCCAACGTTAGTAACCCCTTCAATGGATAGATCTAGCAAAAAATCTCAAGATTTCATTAAACTGGTCTCTGCAAGTGAGAATTACACTTACCCTTTTGATACACAGAAATGGTCAATCAATAAGGCAAATCAATCCCTCACATGGATGCGTTCTGTGGTTTCAAAATACTCCAAAGATTCCATTGAAACCCAATCTTTGTCTGCATTCTTCACTAGAATATTGATACTTTTGAGGGTTGTTCCCAAAAATGTTTTTAGCAAATTTCTAGACGAATTTGACGAATTGATGACTTATTAATGACTTTTTATAAGTTAATTCGTAAATTAAAGGCTCTAATTTGATTTCCAGTGCCTCGAGAGTCTAGTTCATTCATCTATATCCTCAAAGTCGGAGCTGGATGATAAATCAAAATCATGAGACTCGTTTGATTTCTTGGTGCTTATGGGTGTTATAGGCTCTGCAAATTTTGTAGGTGTGGTGCCACTTGGACAAGTACTTTTAGGAAGAGAATCTGGAAACTGGGTTGACGTCATTTCATCATCAATTTTTTGTTCTCTTTCCTTTCTCACATCTTGTAGCATTCTTCTGAATCTTTCATCTTCTTCGAAATCGGATAATTCATAAATTATATCAGCGCTATCTAAATCTTTCTTCAGCTCAAAAATCTCTAGTTCCTGCTTAATAGGTGGAGAGCTTCGAATCAGAGGGAGTCGATTAACCTCCAATAAAGGGGTAGCTCGTGGAGTGAATTGGGTGTGAACTTGTGGGGTATCGATGCATTTATCTCCAAAACCGTGTTGACTGTATGTTCTTGTTTCATCGTTTTGGTTAATTGGTGTTTCGCTGCTGTTCAAGTCTGGATCAATATTTGAATGCAAGTATTTGAAATGGTTTGATGATCCAGGAAGTATTCTTGGTAGAATCCTTGGCCTCACTAACTTGTGTTGATTTAACTGGTTAATTATTCTCTCAGTCATTTCTATGCTTTCAGGAGGCTCCTGTTTTATATTTATTAGGGCATTGTTAGACGACTTATCTTGAAGCTTTGTAGAGCTTTTTGTTTCTGAGCATTTATGGCCCATTGGCTCTATTCGGTTGTTATTCGGTAGATGATTTTCATTTTCTTTTTGGAGACTTTGTTCAAGGGGTTTTATAGGTGGTAGATGAACTCGAGACTGGGTTCGGGTATTGTCGACGGGTTCAATTTTTACTTGAGGAGCCAGGCTTTGCTGTATTCTTTTCTTCCTTAGTCCTATGGGCCTATGTCTTGCTGGGCCTATCATATTCAATAACAGATGATTGGAAGGGGTTAATGGGGTATGTGATGGTTCTTGTTTGACTTGTATGCTGGCGAAGCCACCCGAGAGGGGCGGAGGTATCACGGAGTCACTTTCGTACTTGATATCCTCCAACTTGATTCCCGTCTTCTTCTTCTTAAACGCGTTGGTTACGTCGCGTGTATACGTAGACCCTTCATCGGTTATCTCTATCACAAGTTTGTTGTTGGATAACTTGAACTGGTTGCCCACTGCCAACTTTGTAGATAGTACTTGAGCATGGGTCTTGGACTGAACAAAGTCAGTGGATATGATGTGGTCATCTTGGTTCAAGATCTCGATCTTGCCATTGAACTCGTAGTACTTGAGGAGCCCGTCAGTCCATTTCTTATCTCTTTGATGGATCCGATTCGAATACAAAATGGTGAATTCGTGAACAACCGACTCAAGAGTCTCCATTTCGCTGACCGTTCAACCCAACTACCAAGCCGGTTGTGTTAAACCAATTGAAACCTTCGATATTGTCGATGACCAAGAACTATCGAAGTCACACGCCGTATAGTCTAGGGTGTGCAGATGGGGTGTAGATGGGAGTTTTTGGTGCGTTGTTGTGGGATGACGGCTGATCCCTTTGGCTGCCGTTTGACCTGCACGATTGATCTAGTTGTTGATGATCACGTCTTTCGTTGATGACAATGTCTACTGGTGTTTGTTTTGACTATTTACGCGTATATTGGTCGCACTCTGTTCGGGTGCCTATTTACATTACTTTGGATCGTAAAATGGTAAGCCCAATCCACTCAACAAGGTTCTGGCCTGTTCGTCGGTTCTGGCGCTGGTCTTGAAAGTGATGTTTACTCCGTTCAAGTTGGGGAACAAGTCTTGGAAACTTTCTATTTCAGGGAAGTACTTGAGGTCTTCGGAGTCCAACCCGAAGGTGATGTTCCCGTGGGAGTCACCAGAGGTGTTTTTGATTCCTTTGAAGGTTCTGATTCTGGGTAACACCAATTCCGTCATGGTGGTAAGGAACTGGGACATATCAAGCCCAGTGATCTCCACCTTGGCACCACATGGCTTGCCCTCACGAAGTCTCCAGGGCAAGATGTTGGCCTTGGCATAGATCTGCTTGGCCTTGACGTTGGTGATTTGGGAAAGTTGTAATTTGGTGGAAATGTTCAACCAACTTTCATCCAAAGCCCACTTGTTGTATGACTGAATATAGATCGATTCCAATTGCGGCACGTTGTCATTCTTGATGGGGTGGATGTCTCTGGCGGCACGGCCCACTCCTCTGGCCCGCTTCATGTTACGGTATAATTTATATGGTGTGTCGGTCCCCCAAGATCTCTTCTTTTCACCATAAATGACCTGGGCGTCATGCTCATAGTTATGCAATAAAAGATCGCCCTTCAACGTGTTGTGGTAATAGTCGGCCACTCTATCTTGGTCGATCTCAGTGGGCTTGTACCCTACAGACCTTATATCGTCTTTGGGTATCAATAACCGCTGGTATTTCGGCGTTAACGCCGCCTTTTTGATGGGAACAAGGTGGTGCACCGGCTGGACCGTCGAGTACCCCGGCTTTAACACCGCTCTGGTGCTCGAGAAATGACGAATGAAGTTCATATCAACGATGGTACAACTGGAGGTGGTCTCTGCTACTGGTAGTAGTTTTGGGTGCGATGAAAAATTTGGTGTGCGTGCTGAAAATTACACGCACAGAGCGTAAACGTCCTGCGAAGCCTACTGTTTACTACCTAGATTCCATCTATCTTACACCATCTCCCCATTATTAGAACTGCTAGCGTTTCACGATCCTCCACCAATGAAATTCGAACTTCCTTTGGACTTGGTGCTTGTGGATGATCCGCTTCGGCACGACCCGTCGGTGTTCTCACTTATAGACAACATACCTCCAAGCACACCTCGAACCACCACTATAGAGGAGACCTTTGCTGCTTTGGAGATAGCCATTGCCAGCAATGTCCACCAGAAGACGGTACGAGAGGAACAGTACACCTTGGATTTGGTGCTGGGGCTCCGCAAACAAATAGACCATGATCAAAGCGTGAAACTTCAAGTCCAACACCACATAAAACAGACAGATAACCATAGGATCGAGGCCCAGACCCAACATGTGAACGCATTGATTGCGGCGGAAGAGGAGAGAATACGTTTGGAGCGCGAAAGGGTTCTTGCAGAGCAAGAACGTCAACGCAAGCTAGAAGAAGAGAGAATACGGAAGCAAGAAGAGGAAAGAAAACGCATAGAAGAGGAGAAAAAGCGGTTAGAACAAGAAAAGAAAATGGCCGAGCAGAAGAAGCTAGAGGAGGAGCGCAAACAGAAATTGGCCCAAGAAAAGCTTGAACGAGAACAACAGGAAGCCGAGAAAAAGAAACAAGACGAAGCAGCCAAGCTCAAGGAACAACAACGCTTGGAAACCGAACATTTGAACTTCAAAGGGTCTGATTTCGCCTCAATCACAAAGCTCGTCTTAAAATATAGACAGGATATCGCCGATATAAAGGCTAACGTAGTACAGAAAGTGTCTGCTGATAAAGATTTGAAAAAGAAAGTCAACGAATGGAAAAGAAAGATTAATCCTAAATTCGGTCAACTTACCCAATCTCAAAATCAATTACAGAAGATTAGTAACGAGACCATCCAATTAATCCAACCAGTTAAAGCCAATGAGTTGGCATTCAAATGGATCCTCAATTTCGTGGCTAAGGCTATTGTAGATCAAGCTGAAACTGAGGTGACAGTTCAAGCGGCTGCAGCACAGCCACTAGCCAGGCTCACCGTCAATTTATTAGCAGCATTTCCAGAACTCAAGTATTTTCTTGATGCCAGATTTATTAAGAAGTGTCCCTTAATCATTGGATTTACCAGATCAATCGATACCGAGGAGGGTAGAGTCCAGATGGGATGGAAAAAGCGAGATGATAAATGGGAAGATGAAGTCAAGTACGACGAAAGATTGTCGGGTATATGTACTGTCTGGGCCACCATTACCCGACTTCTGGGGTCCAATGATCCATTATATGGCATAAATGCTTCCTGGACATTTTTGGCCAGACTCGTGAATACTGACAACAAGTCCTTGGGTAATGTTCACTTTTCAGTAGCTGCAAATTGGTGGGAAGCATGTGCCAGCCATTTTTTAAGAACATACGGTAACCAAAGTCAGAAATTGATGTATGCATTGTCGGTGGCATGGACCAATTCTGTCAAAGACAGGAAGTTTCCTGCATCTTTGAGATTGTCCATTGCTGGTGAAGAGTTGTTCGAAAGAGGCAAAATAGAAGGATTGCCTGAGATGGGCCCATAATGATCATAATTTTTCACAATCTCACAATCTCACAATATAGCATGCTTTCTACACCCAACATAGAGAGCCACCGCCCCAATTTATACCGCTTGTTGATCTGTATGAGAGCCTCTTTTGGTCCCTATTTTGGCCAAAAAAAAACCACCATAAATCGTATAGAATATGTACATTAGATTTTTAATACAGTTATAACTAGGATACATTGGAATTAAACATTACTAATTATTTCCCTGGGTCCAGAGGAAAACTCTAATCAAACGAATCATCGTTTTCACTCATGCTGACTTCTTCAGACTCATCTCCAGAATCCACTTCTTCGGTGTATTTGATCTCTTTCTTCGAACGGGTACTCTTCCGGGACGGTTCAGAACGAGTGGATTCCGATTTCACTTTTTGCTTTGTCCTCGATTTCTTTTCCTTAGTAGGTTTTATTCTCTTCACTTTAATTGCAGTATCTGGAGCTGTCCTCTTCTTAGACGTTACTGTCAATTTCTTTCTAAGTGAAACCTTTAATTCTTGTTGAATTGCATCGGGAATAAACACTTTACTCACGATACTTTGTGCTTCTCTACTGGTCAACATTGGAGTATAAATATCTGCTGGAAGTTTAAGCTTCCCAGGCCAAGTTTGCATTGGCCAACTCTTATTATCACTGTATTCTTTCAAAGCAAATTGAGTGAGCTCAGAAACCCTGTACAAGTTTAACACTTCCCGAGACAATGGCTGTTCATCGTATTTGGATGAATCAATAGTAGCATCTCTGTGTTGCTTAACACGACTGGCAAAATAATACAACAATGAGATATTTTCCTGATGGGCAATCAATCCGATGTAAAAGATTATATATTTCAATGCATAATTGTATGCTTGAAACAAATTGTCATCTGATTCTTCATCCAATAACACCAAAAATTGTTCATGGTGACTAATCATGTGAATTAATCTCACTATTGACTTTTCAAAATTGATACTTCTCTTTGTCTGTTGTCTCTTAAATAAAGATTGGATCCACATTGTAGCATTTGACTTCAATTCAATTGAGGGCTCAGCAGCACTGAAAAACACAATGGCCAAGAATCTTTCGGAAATTAATTCGTTTACCAACTTCTTCTGCAATGCCAATAAAAATTTTGATCTAACATTCTCATTATCATCGGTCAATAAAAATGTTAGTCTTCTTAAGGTTGTCGGATGAATCATTTCACTATAAATTGGAATCTTGGCCAATTTCAAAAGGTACAAACCAGCAGTGAGTCGAATTTTCAGCTTGTACACTTCAGGAGTAGGCCAAGTCGGAGAGTTCTTATTGATAATTTCACCAGCATTTCCAATGAAAGACATCAATAACTTAAGGACTGGCTGAGCACTGGTAGTTATTTCGTCTCTTGAAGCTTGAGAATTTTCCATTCCTATTAAACGATTTACGAACATTCGCAATGCCAATAATTTCTCATATAAAGTGGAATGCAATTGGTAATTTGAGTCCAAGAAGTCATCATCAATCCAAAAATCTTCTTTGGTAGCATCCTTATTAATATCTCTATTCTTCAAGAAAATTTCCTTTATTAGAAGGGAGGTTAAATCACTTGCCTTATCTTGAACAGAAACTGGGTCCATAATAAATAATTCAGCTATGCTCGATAAATGTGTGGATATTTTTGTATTATTCAAATCCAACGGATATATTTTCGAGATAATTTCTGAAAAGTAAACTTGGTTCTTATCGCTTAAACCCAAAATTTTTATGGCATACTTAGCCTCCCTAGGAGATCCTTCAACAGCAATCTTCTTCAATACCTCAGTGAAATTGATATTGGTGGGAAATAACTCGGGATACTTTTTGATGAAATGGTATATAACTCTTAATTGTAAACCCTGAGGGTTTTTGGTGGTTGTTGCTGAATTTTCTTTCATTATAAGATCAGTCAAAGCCTTAATATGAAACTTGAACACGTCTGGAATGGTGATAGAAATGTGTTCCAAGATCTCATTTGCTGTTAAATACCATTTGTGATTTGGATCTTTGGAATATTTTATTAATTCCACGACGTTGGATTTATTGTACAACAATACCGAGGATCTCATTAGAAGTAATTTGAAACTAGCAACCATATCTCTTGTATTGACGTTGTTTCTTTCATTATCAAGTTTGATATTTTTAGGATCATTCAATTTGGACAATAATTCTTTCATTGAATTTCTAACCGTATTGTAATCAGACTCATTAGACGTACATAGCTTCAAAAGGTAATAATATCTGGATTTATGCAACTTGTGAAATCTTTCAAGACAACTATAAGTATTCAAACCATCAGGAAAAGAAGCAACTACCCATTTGAATATCTTATCAAGTTTAGTCTGGACGGCAGAATCATTTACTTTTTCTGTTTGGTTTTCTTTCTCGTAGATACTAGTTTTGGATGTGTCTGCAATTTCAATAAATGATTGCAACACTTTTGAAACTTGTTGCTGTCTTTTATTGATTGCCAAAAACGATTGTTTGCCCTTGGCATCCAAAGAGTGATACAACTGAGTGATTCGCTCAACCCTTTTCGCTGAACTAGATTCTGATACAGGGAGCAATTTATCAAAAATACATTGATCCACAGTAGCAGTAATATTCTGGTCATTAATATAAATTAAGGCGAGAATTTGGTTGGGGATTTCATTTATCCTTTTCTCTAGTTCTGCAACTTCTTCTTCATTATGACCACCGAAATCAATGATTTTATTGGAATTCAGTGCTTCCATATAATCATTATATAAAGATCCAAATATTTTGATCACTTGGTTTCTGATCTTAGAATTTTTCTCCCTGATTAAATGAGTTAATGAGTCCATAATATTTTTATTGGCCACTTTTGCTGTAAAAGCCAGGAACGAGATTATGGAGATACTAGTACAGGCAGCTTCTCTAACTTTTTCATCTGTGTCGAGCAAACACTTGTATAGACAATTTATTAATGCAGTGTTAACTTCTGTAGTTGACGAATTAACTGAGTTCAAAACCAAAGGGAATTGCTGGGCCCATTTACTGCGAACATTGGGAGAGACATCGGTGGTTTTCTTCAACCAACTATTCCAAGTATCTTTGTGTGTAATGAAAAAGTTAACTTTGGAAGTAATTGTAGGAGCAATATAATTATTAGATGAGCCTATCATCTGGCCAATTGTTTCAGTAGCCAATATTCTTACTTTTTCGTCATCAGCATTCAATTCATCGTCGATAAGAGCCATGACCGAGCTCAAAAGCTCTGGAATGTACTTCCATATTTGAACCGAAAGAAGATGAATCTTTTGCAATTTATCAATAGTGCTTGATACATTTTTGTCGGTAGGTTGATTAGTACTTTCGTATAATAATTCTGAGAAGTATTGGGCCACCAAACGAGACATTCTATCCAAGTTATTTTCACTAATGTACATGGAAAAATTTAAGCCAGTATTTGATATGTTAGTTAATGCGGTCTGTTGAGGAATTGGAGTTAAGAAGCGGTTCAAGATACGCTTGAGCACGTCATGAGGTATGATTTCAGCTTCAGAGATGATTTCAGACAATATATCGCTGGCCAAGGGCTCCAAGCGAGAAGGAAAATCTGTGGAGCTCAAGGCATAGAAGGTATCAAATACCAATTGAATTAAGGATTCGGAATCGGGCAAATCGGTGATCAAGATGGCCGAGCGGACTTCAGCGAGTCTTTTGAGAAGGTACGATTGCTGCTGAAAGTAAGCATTTTCAGGATCACCCAATTTTTTGAGTTGTTTAAAGAAAACCCTAAATATTTCTGATAACTGATTGGCGGTGTATGGGGCATTGGGGGCATTAATTCTCAAGATATCGGAGATGGCAGCACACACATACGCCTGGACTCCGGAGTTCACATGACCCAAGAGCTTTTTGTTGGCCAAATCAGCCAGGATCTGCTGGTAATCATTGATATCTATCTTTTCCTGATCCACTGCTGATAGTTCGTCACTGAGAGCCTGAAGGCGGACCAAAAGCTCCTTGGTGGAAATGGGGTGCTTGACGGTGGATATAATGACTCGAGTATGGCTGGTCTTGGTGGAGCCTGCCATCCTAGATCTGGTCATGGTGATAGATGGTAATGGTGATGTTAATAGTGGTGATGGGTTGTGATGTATTTTGCAACAGACGCGTTTAGACGTGTTGTGGTTATGCAGGATCTAGCCCTATTTTAACGACAGTGTCGCACCCCAACCAGGTACCCGCAACAAGTATACCAAACAGAAACGTCGTTTGAATAGTGGTAATGAGAAGGGACCAAACTGGCGAAGCTCGTTTTGGAAGTCATCCCGACAGTGTGGTCCAATTGCCTTTTGGAGAATATTACCCGGGTGATATGTGATTTTGTAGGGTACACCTGTTCGCAGAGTAGTTGAGTTGGCGTAAGAGGAGATGAATTGTTGGTGGGTGAATTCGAGATGGCGAAGAGGGGCTGAAGAGGGGTTGAAGTTTGATATATTTCAGATTGGTTATAGTCGTGCTAGCTATCTAGGATGTTTCTCGGGTGTATATTCTAACGACTATTACTAGATATCAAAAGGTTGTCAGTGGATGACCACCAGTGGGTTTTTCACTGGTTGCGAAATTTCAAGCTGAACCCTGAACAAATAAATACAATTGGAAGAGAATCAATTGAATTGATAATTTTCATTCTGAAAATGAGACTAACCTTGAGCCAATAGAGAATTAGGGGTTTACTTCGGAAACTGGCCAAGAATGCCGAAAATGGTCTTACTTTTTTATATTCTAACCATTGTGCACAGTCAATAGACATGAGGCAATAAAACGACCATTCGTTTCAAAATGCACCACGTTTCAGACACACCAAACATGTGACTGGACCAGTAGTAGCTTAAACGTTTCAGCTCTCATGTCAATCAAAGCCAATCGCCCCAAAAAAAAGACTTTATCGACATTTAACATAATCTACATTTAATCAAATCATAATTCAATATTAACAAAGAATTTATGGACCAAATATACCTAAAGATGACCCAATTAATCTTATTCAATGTTAAAATGACCGTGAACCTGATAAATCCAACTATTAATACTTATAAATCATAGGTAATTGACCCATCTTTGGCAAGTCTTCGCGACACGCCGACATTCGGGCCACACCTTATAAGGCACCAGCATTTGGTAGTAGTTTCTTCCAGCGATCTCTTCCAATGACATACCAGGTTTTCGATTTCTTCAGATTGAAGGATATCGTCGTCTACCGCATCACTCTTGACGTGCTTCTTAGCTACCTGGACGCTAGTCCCTATATCACAATTGCAGCATCTGTAGTACAGAAGTATGACGAGTCCATCCACTCCAGCAAGGACCAACAAAGAGTGCCATGTCTTGACGGCTCGAAATGGATCGCCTTTCTCCAGGGTGGACCTGGCTTTCCATGTGCGGTTCCAACCGGTAACAACGGTACCACTAAAGCCTTGATTGATAGAGGTTATACCGTGGTCTACTATGACCAAAGAGGAACTGGTCTCAGTACTCCCTTAGATGCTAAAACTATCAACCGGTACGTCCCTGCCATCAAAGGACAATCGGCTGAGCAGCTTGCCCAAAGACAGCTTGAATTTGTAAAGTACTTCAGAGCTGATTATATAGTACAAGATTTGGAGAAATTGAGATATGAGCTTTTGGCTAAAGCTAAATGGTCCCTTATTGGACAATCTTATGGTGGATTCATATCCTTTTCCTATCTCTCCAAATACCCTGACGCCATTGAACGAGTATACATCACAGGAGGCGTTCCACCTATTGGCTACTCCTCTGACCAAGTTTACTCCGTCACCTACGAAAGAACCAAAGAAAGAAACATCCACTACTACAAAAAGTATCCTCAGGATATCGCTGCTGTTCGTAAGATCATCGATTATATCCATTCGACCACCATCACCTTGCCAAATGGTGGCAGCTTGAGCGTGGAAAGATTCCAGCAATTGGGAATTAACTTTGGCCACGGTGGAGGTACCGACCAAATCCATGTATTAATTCTGAAGTTTGCTTTGGAATTGAAATTGCTAGGATCGCCCTCTTACGATACTTTGACCAAAATTCAAAATATGTCTTCTTTCGATACCAATAATATTTATGCCTTGTTCTTAGAAGCCATTTATTGTGACGGAAATGATCCTTCTACCCTCCAAACTAATTGGTCTGCCGACAGATTAAGACATGCCCCAGGTAATGAGGCTTTTGTGTATCAGCCTGGTTCTAACGAACCAATTTATTTTGTTGGAGAAATGATCTTCAAGTCGATCTTTGATGATTTCGCTGAATTGAGACCCTTTAAGGCTCTTGCTGATGCCTTACATGCCAATGAGCGGTGGTCAAATCTCTATGATCCTGAAGTTTTGGGCAGCATAACCTGGGAAAGAGTTCCAATTGTTGCTGCCACTTATGCTTATGATCAATTTGTTGATTTTGATATTACCAGGCAAGTCAAGACTAATATTTTCAAAAACAATGGTAATTTAAGACAATACATTACCAGTGAGTTTTTCCACGATGGTCTTCGTGCCGACCCAGAGCGGGTTATCGGTAAGTTACACGATTTGCTTGTAGAAGAAGTTGACTAATGTCAAGATAATAAAGATCAATTGAGAGTTAATTAACAAGATATTTTATCTTTGTAACAAAGGTGTATTACAAAAGCTTACTATTTTTGACTAGCATATTCTATTCAATAACTTCATATTTACTATTCAAAATAGTTGCTTGGAATAAAACCTACTCTGGAATTCTCAGGGTCCTTTGAATTGGATATTGCGATTAGCCAATTTTTACCATCTGTAGTATATAAAGTATCGACCTCTTGAAAATCCAAAATGATTTCCAACACTTCACCTTTCTTGAAAGATAAATCGCCGACTTCCAGACCTTCGAAATCGTACTTTGCCGTCATTTTCTTACCACCACTAGAAGTGTTGCGGGCTTTTTCAAACAATCTAGTCAACCGAGCTAATTTGTAAGAGCTTGAGGTGACTTTGCCAACCAAATCAGGGCTGGGATGGATATCATATTTAGGTTTGAAATCGGTTATGGGAGCAGTTTTGTACTCATTTTTAGCCCCATTATAAACCTTTTTTATATTTTTTTCGACAAGGTTTGGAGACGAGTTCAGAATAAGGATATGACTGGAAACCGAGGATACAGAAGGAAATGAAGAGTCCGACATCACCGATGAGTCGTCATCATCATCGTCATCGGAGTCCAACGGGTCGTAAAATGTAGACTGCTGTTGATGAGGAACAGGAGGTAAAGGATTTGTTACTTTACTGGCCACAACCATGGGCAATGGTTTCATATTAGATCTAGGTGGTAATGGGGGTAATGGAGGTGACAAGGGAGGCGTAGGCACAAGAACTTCGTCAACATCAATCTTTTTATGAGGGTGGTATGTTTCAGAAAGATTTACCTCTGGATCATTATACTCTAAGAATGTCTGGAGAGGATCCAAGGATAAATAATCATTAAATATCCCGTTGGTTTTATCCTTGGGCTTGATTGTATAATTTTTCTCGGTCAATTTTTTATTAATATTATTCCATAGTTTTGTGGTCACGTTAGTCTTGTCCTTTTGGTTTATTTCTGTATCTATAAGGTCTGGGTGTTTGGAACTAACACTGGTTATGAAGGACTCGATCTGTAAGCGGGTGGCGGTTGTTGCGGATTCCCAATGCGAAGCAATTTCGTCGTAAGTCTCAAACTTTCCGTCTTTGTTCAAGAAACCATGATAAATGGAAAAGTATTGCAATGTGTCTGTTATATCCTTAACGGTCTTGAGATGTTGACACAAGATCAATTTGGTTAAATCTTCAATGAACTCATCCAAAAAGCTCAAAACGTGGGGCAAAATCGATTTGAGTTTTTGGTCCAAAGTTTCAAAGTCACTAAACTCTTGTTTCAATTTTGTATCCAAATTGTCCAATTTGTCCTGCTCTTTTTCGTCCAAAGGTTTTTTCTGGAGCTTATCAACCTTATGATGCACGCTGTTGTAGTCCAATTGCTTGATTTGTCTCTTTTTGATAACCTTAAGAGTTTCTTTCAAGTAGGTGTTCATTTCATCTACTTTGACTTTGACCAGTTCAATATGGATTTCCCAATCTTCAGATAGTTTTGCGCTCAATTGATCCAAGGTGGACCGGTAGTTGAGTAGTTCTTCGTTGACACTGGCCACCAACAACTCCTTTTCCTTGGGGTGGACCAAAGGGATCTCCAGTTGCATGTTTTCCCTATCGAAGTCCTCGTAGAATTGGTCTATTCCTTTGAATGATAACGACGATGATCCCAACAACGACAAGAACAAATCGACCAACTTGCGGTTCAGCTTGATCAACCGGGGCCAGTACCGGAGACCCATGCGCTTGGTCTGTTTCTTGACGAAAGTAAGGCCCTTAATGGCATTTTCAATGTCGTGTTTGTAGTGGTTAATGAGTTCATCGTCTTTGTTGAAATCAGAATTGAAGGTGATTTTGTCCTTGACATTATGCGTGGCAATCCTGAGATTGTCTCTGAGGTCAGCCGACGCTTTGGTGAGCCGGTTCATCCTCGGTGGTCCAATTGAAATCAATGGCTATAATGATAGAAGGTGTTGTTAATGTTAGGTTTTGATGGGGGAGGGGGGTGGTGGGATGGAAGGAGGGGGGAGGTTTTGTGTAGGAAATACTCGGTTATAACATACTTAAAGTCACTGATGATTTTATAGGCAGGCGTAGAGCGCATCATCCATATGGGAAGTATCGGATCTTCAGCCACAGGGACAATTCCGCAACCAGTGACCCGGCTGACTCAGAAGGCCCAGGCTGGGGGAAAAAATAGCCTTATTGTGGTCAGGACTAGTCTAGCTTGAAAACACGTGCACTAGCATGCTTGTGGTGACGGCCCAACTGTGAAAAGGAGGTAATGCTGATGATGTCCCTATTGGGTGGAAAAATACATCAATTCTCATGCATATGGGGTCCAACAACAGTTGGCCAGAAATCGGGCTACCCCGGCTTTTGCTACTTACCCGCGAATTGCACTATAAGTGACGATGGGAATAGTTTAATTGTTAATTCGACGGGCCCGTAAAATCACCCATTGACTCCAAGGGGCCCCAACCCCATGACCATTCCGGCATATAGCCTGCAACTAGTCACCCTTGGGGCCGCTGGTCCAATGATACCAGCTGATACTTTGTAGTCTAGACCCTTTCCGGTACTAAAGGGCAGGTGGCAGTCACTCGACCCGGTCTTACTCAAGAAATACACCAACGAAAACTTCAACTACTGTCTAAGTAACCTCTACTTTTTATTTTCGCAGCCACTTTTGCTGCAACTTATACGTCACATGTGCATAAATATATATTCTAGCTATAATCAACTAACCAATTCCTAGAAACACCATTGGAGCTTATAACCTAGAGCCAATTCTAAAGTCTTTGCCTGCAAACACTGCTCTATCGCCCAATTCCTGCTCAATCCTCAATAGCTGATTATATTTGACCAATCTTTCCGATCTGGCAGATGCACCACTCTTGAGTTCTCCTGTTCTCAACCCAACCGTTAAATCAGCAATAAAATCGTCTTCAGTCTCCCCAGACCTATGAGATACCAACACCCCCCATCCGGCCTCAAAAGCGTCGTTGGCTGCTTGAATTGCTTCTGTCAAAGTGCCAATCTGGTTGACTTTCAACAATAATCCATTGGCCGCTTTCTTATCGATTGCAGTTTTGATACGAGATGGGTTGGTCACTGTCAAGTCATCTGCCACAATCTGGATTTTGGATCCAGCTCTAGAAAAAAACTCGACCCATGATTCCCAATCATCCTCGGCAAAGGGATCTTCAAGGGTGACAATGGGGTATTTCTCAATTAATTCTTCATACAAATGTGCCAATTGCTTACCAGTTAGTGCTTTGGATCCATCCGAGTGGGGACTTTTAAAGTCTAGGTCGTATTTTCCATCTTTATGAAATTCGGTAGATGCTGCATCCACTGCAATTCCAACAGTACCACTATAGCCTGCTTTGTCAATAGCAGCAGTAATTAAATCCAATGCTTCGTTTGGTGTACTGACTGCCGGCACAACCCCTCCTTCGTCCCCTACATTTCCAGCTGAAGGGCCATACTGCTTCTTTGCTAATGCCTTCAAGTGATGATAGATTTCACTATTAATTCTCAACGACTCAGAAAACGTTGGTGCTTTATATGGCACTAGCATGAATTCCTGAAACGCTAAGGCTCCACCTGAATGAACTCCCCCATTCAACACATTTTGAAACGGAACTGGCAACACGTAGTTACCTTGCTTGGCCCCAGATATATCAGCAATGTGCTTATAAAGAGGGACTTTCCTGTGAGCAGCACCAGCTCTTGCAAGTGCTAACGAAACACCAAGAATGGCATTGGCACCTAATTTGGACTTGTGAGAAGTACCGTCTAGAGAAATTAAAAATTTATCAATCAGTTCTTGATCGGACACATCAAGTGTAGCCTTAATAATTGCTGGAGCAATTATATCATTGACATTGGCAACAGCTTGAGTAACACCTTTACCTTGCCATTTAGATTTATCGCCGTCTCTCAACTCCACCGCTTCATGAGCACCAGTAGATGCACCCGAAGGAACTGTTGCACGAAACAATCCTTTTTCAGTATGAGCGTCCACTTCAACAGTGGGATTACCACGTGAATCATAGACCGTCCTTGCTAGCACTTTAGAAATCGACATTCTATTTTGCCCCGGATAATTTAGAATACTGTACCTTCCGTCTTATATGAAATGGTTCGGAGCAATTTTCACTCTGACAGAAATGTCCGACTGAAAAAGAAGTAAGGCTAAATAGTTGCGGCCGTGACTAAAGATAGTAGGCTAATGGCCATCTCTTGAAATTAATACGAGATCACAACCATTTCCTGTATCTGATAATCAATTGGATGTTTGGTTGGCTGTTTATAGAGCAAGCCAATATTTCCACTAAAGTGGTCAGTTGCAGCAATTTTTAGCTCACACCATCTGTTTGACTAAATGCATAGAGCAAGCAAATTTTTAATAGCTTTAAGGCTGAAATTTATCCATCAAAGTATTGAGAGTCAAACGATATTTCTTGCTACTCTGGAAATACCTTATTGGCTTTGAAGCTAATATTTTCTCTATCCAGCTTTTATTCCACAAAGCCCAAGTTGTGCTGCCGGGATATTAGTATATTCCCTAGGCCACAACAATTCCGAAGAGTAATTAATGCACATTGACGTATTTGAGTTTTTGGTTTCGCTTATTTGCAGCCTTGGGATCATTATTCCTTAATAGGTCTCATATATTTAAGCTTTTTAACTTTCAATATTTGTCCGATATAGTGTAACGGCTAGCACGGTTCGCTTTCACCGAGCAGACCCGGGTTCGACTCCCGGTATCGGAATTTTTTTTTCGCAAATCACCACAACATTTTCAATCGAAATGTGGGGTCACACTTTTTTGGCACCAGTAGTTCCACACCAGTACGGTTCTCCATCAGTAAAGGCCGCAATGCTCTTGTTGAAAAACGCTAGCTAGTTTTGATAATTCTTGTAAGCCAGCAAAGATCTTCTTTATTACGTCATTGAATAGTTTTGGCTGACAATTATGCTTGTCGGGTTATGACGCCACATGACATAGTATGAGTATCGCATTTACGTGTCTTAGTGTATTTATAAGTATGGTTACAGCAAAGTTGCTATGTAGTCATATAGCATCAACCAGAAATTGTAGGTATAAATAGAACTGTTATTCCACCAATTCGGGTAGCTAATTAATCAATTAACAAACAAAAAAAATAAACTATAATGACTAACGATCCACATAAGCTTTTCTACAAAGGTCAAGAAGTTGACTTTATCATTTTTGTTGAAGATATCGACTTACTTCAAAAGTACAAGAAAGGTGACACCACCATCCCATTGATTGATTTGGTTTCTATTTACAAGATTTTTACCAATAGACAAGGTGGATCGGAAGGTGTGTTAGATGAAGCTTCCAAGGCCGAATTGTCCAATGAGTTCGGCAATGCTGATAAGGACGAAATCATCAAGAAGATATTGAAGAGTGGTACCGACAAGCATAGCAGCAGCATTAATAGTGGTAACAACAGTCATAATGACTCAATTGGTGCTGGTGCAACTGGTAACTAAGGATCCCTTTGCATGAAGAAGTGACCCCTCACAATTGACACTATAAATCGCTTCTATATAAATACACAACGACAAATCGAGGAAACTTATGAAGGTGTAGAAAACTCAATAATTGAATAATCCTTTTATTGCTTGCTTGAATTCTCGTAGAGACAGCTTTCGTGATAGTTCTGTCAGCTGAACAAGAGATTCGTCATGTTCAGTATCTAACGAATCCTTGGATTTCCCGTATTTGAGCGAATTCTTGAATATTAAACTCAATCCACCCCTGCCAAAGTGGTCAGATATTTTCTGGACTTCCCCACTCCACACTGATTGTAAAGAAAACTCGGCTTCTATAAGTGCTCGTTTTTTTAGTAGTACAATAGGTATAGGGTAAGATTCAATGGCTGCGAAAATTTTCGAGCCAGCTAAATTAGGTTTGTACCAATCGAATTTAATTTCAAATCCCTTTTGTTGTTGGTTGTAAGATGCTTTATCATCTGTCCGGCTTTCCATAGCCAAAGGGCTAATTTTATAGGGGTTTAAGTTTGGAAATACCATAAGATGGCTATGATCATCATTGAAATCCATAGCACAAGGCCCATTCTCAAAGTCTATCAGTAGTGATAAATAATGTGACCACACTTCAAATTGCTGCTTCAATGCGAAAGCTAGAACAACCTCATATTGATACGATCCCTGCTCGAAAATCAATTTGCTTGCCCAGGGGTGGTTTGTGTGTAGCCCATGGTGAAAGTTGCTACTATCACCTAAGTAATTACACTTTGCTAGAGAAATAATAAACCTAGCTTCTAGCTTTGTTCCTTTTCTCCTTCTATTAAGGTTCACAAGCAACAAATGAGTTTTGAAAAGTACAATGCCACAGATATCGTGCTTGATGGTATTCAGCTCCACCCAAAACACAGTGGTAGCACTGCAAAGTATAGGTGACCCAAAAAACGAAGCCGAAAGGTGGTTTTCATCGTATTGAATTTGCTCAAAATCCACAAGTTCAGAGAGTTTTGCCAGGGAATCTCGCTGCTTGAATTCGTTGATATTGTAGTCCACCACTAGCAATTTTTCTTTGAACTTAATCAAATTAGTGTCAATGATTTCGAGTTCGAATGGGGGCATGAGGTTGGCCAAGCTCCCAAGAAACAAAGGGTATTTCGCGATTCGAGATATTGGTTTTTGTACAAGAGAGTTGAAGGACAAGTCCATTTTTCTTGACTTTGGCTGGATGGCCTCCAAGTACTTTCCTAAGCCTTTTGTCCAGTGGGAATGTAAATTGATTGATTGAGTCAGGTATGAAGAGTCTTGAAGCGTAGCGAGTACCTGTTTGTAAACGTTGCAGTAGGTTTCGTAGGTGTGGGTATTAATGTTGGAAATAAGGTTTGAGACACCGACTGCCGCCTGGATTAAGGTGGTGGACCTTGTCAACGCTTTCATTGACCTTAGTAGTTGTTGGTGACAAAGGATGAGATGTTGTAGGCATAATTGGAGCACTGTCAAGGGGGTTCCACAGTCCTTTTGTTTATCAAGTAGGGGATCAATGAAAAACCGGACAAGAAGCTGGAGACTCCCGATATAGATCTCTTCGCTGTCTATCAATTCCTCTAGCAAGTTGTGGATTCCTTGCAGTAGCACCTTTTCACTTATTGACGGTGAATAAGTCACAATGGGCTTGGGCGAGTTCAACTCAATGGAAGGGTCTTCCGAGCATCCCCGCGAAATGATGGTTTCGCTGTCTACGTCTTGATCACTACGATCGTTGATCCCAAGGAACTTGTTGATGGTAAACCAGCTCCATCGACTCTCCGGCCTCGTCGTTTCACTCATGATCACGTCCTTCCCTGGTTCATCATTTGTGGTGGCCAAACTTTCCCCCTCGTTTAATATTATTTCCTTCTCAACTACCACCGTTTCCCTGGTGATGCCTGGCCACACCTGTGTGGTCAATCGCCACATGGTTGCCACGGTGGTATCTCCGTTAGTGTCTGGTGGTATAATCAGATTCTGTGGTGACTCGGGCGCCGTCTTTGGTGACTCCTCTTCCGTGGGTGTCATATTGGTGTCAACATTATTCATAATTGGCTCAATTTGGGGGACCGTTTTTGCATCCACAAACGCAGCAACTTACCCTTTTTGGTCCAACGCACTTTTTAGCTATTACTCATAATCTAAGACATCAAACGCCATGAGTTCGAGAGCACTAAGGAGACTCGAGAAGCAGAAGTTGCAGGGGCTTGCCGGAGCCGGCGAAGAAAGTGGTCTGGAACTGGAGCCGGAACCGGCCAAGCCAAAGTTCAATGCCTTTGCGTTATTGAATGGCGAAGAAGAAGAAGAAGAAGATGATGATGATGATGATGATAACGACAATGTACATAAAGACATTCAGGAAACGGCCACCAAAAAAGTCAGCCAGCAAGTGGAGGCGCCAAAGCCCAAGAAAAAGTCGAAGAAATCAAAAAAGAACAAGCACGAACCCACACCTATTGATAGTGATGAAGAGCTTGATCGTTTTCTTGAACAAGTAAAGGCAAAAGACTTGAAGGGGGCATCCAAATCGGCATCTCCAAGCGTCCAGATGGAAGAAGATGATCAGGGGGATGCGTACGACTTCGAAGAGGAAATGGATATGACCACAGAGCCCATCAAACACTATGATTCCAATTTTAAGTACTTCACATCGGCCCGAATTAAACAGTCGTTGAAGCTATTATCGGTAGGCTCCACCAAAGACTTGGATCCTGACCAAGAGTTCAAAAACTTGTTTGGTAATTTATCCCTTGAAACCATTGAAGATGCTAACACTACCACTTCGCTTGCCATTTCACCCGAAGTGTTGCAACATTTCAGAAAATTGGCGAAATTAACCAGAGGCTGGGGTGGAAAGGACCGTAGAGGTATACCAGGTACTTCAAGAAAGCTCCTCCTTACCCGAATCAGGGACGATTACCTTCCTACAACTGAAAAGCCCATGGATATGAAGGAAATCCACCTAAACGAAATCCTACCATACCTAGAATATAAAGAAGACAGTGCTACGATCGAAGAGTTGGAGTTCAAGATTAAAAAGGAAGCTCGTTTGGGGGTCAAGTACTTCAAGTTTGAAAAAATAAGTTCCATTCAAGCCAGAGTTGTCAATACCAGATTTTATGCATCCGTAGTGTTGACCCCCGATCCCGAATCTTTGATAAGTATGTTGCGAACCTATCCTTATCATGCTGAAACCCTTCTTCAAGTAGCAATGGTTTTATTGAGACAAGGAAGTGAAAAGTCTGCCAGTATGTCATTGATAGAAAAGGCATTGTTTGTATTTGACAGATCATTCCACAAGAGAATGCACGAAATGATGTTGGAAGGAAAATCCGCGTTGATTAGACTTCCATACGAAGGTTTTTTGAATAGACAGTTCTATTTGTGTCTATTCAGATATATAACTGGGTTGGGAGAGAGAAGAACCTTTTTCACTGCTTTGTCATACTGTAAGTTTTTGCTTTCATTATCACCAGCTGAAGATCCATTAGGGGTGAGATATTTCATAGACTTCTATGCCATTATGAGTGAAGAGTATAAATATTTGATCAACTTTGCCCAGTCTCCATTGGCAGGTACTTATGAAAAGTGGCTCACTCCGGGAATTGCCTACTCGACAGTTTTAGCATATTTAAATTTGGATGATCATCAAGGGGCAACGGAAGCATTAAAGAGGGCATACACATATCATCCATACACAGGTTTCAAATTATTAGAGATGATTGGATTATCCAATTCCTTGCCAGTAAAGGAAAGTGCGTTGAAGCCAACTCATGATGTGATTGTTGCAGCAGAGACGTACTTGGTGAGAGCGGCATTATTATGGAACGACCAATCAAAGAGACAGTTTTTACACGATGAACTCACCAAATTGTTCAAACAACAACCCCCACAGTCGAAGAGCTCGCTTTATGAGCTTATTGGGTTAGGTGGAACTACTGAGCAACCTGATATTCCAATTAATTTGATCCGGTTTGCCATTCTCTCTGGTGAAAGTAAGATCATGGCCAAGCTTCCACAGCGAGTATGGTCAGAAAACACATTTGAGTACGATGTTTTGCCTCCTGTTGATTCAATGGTTCAATACAATGAGCTTACAGGTGTGACGTCTGATTCTTCGGTGGTAGATTCGCTTCTCAACTACATTGATCATCGGTTGCTTGGGAATCTCATTCAAGCAAGAAGCCAAGAAGACGGGTTCGCAGATCAGTTTGAACAGGCTGTAGATGGCTTGGAAGCTGGAGAGCCTGAGGATTGAAAAGTCAAAGCACTTTTCTAGTTTTTTTGGTTGTGGCTGTGGTTTGAAGTCATTGTGGAAGGGTCAGACTTTGGACCGTAAAATCGAAATGGGTTTTTTTGGTATTTAATACCCTATGATATACGTTTTCCATCGGATAAGGGCTTTGTTAGTATTCTAGTGGAAACTGTTGGATTAAATCCTAATATAGACCGTTTATATAAAGACAGAAATGAACTTTCAGTGGGTGGATATTTTTGATCATCTTCATGTTATAAAGTAGGCTGTTTCAGTTCGAGAATACTAGCTTTATGGATATTCTAACAATTGTGTGCTCTCGCAAGAAACTCTCGTATCACAAGAGGTTAGTAGAAGTATTCAAATCCAGTAGATTAGTTCTGTCTATAAATTTATCCACCAATTAATTCGCTTGTTGGTGCTGGTATTTATGACATTACATCCATAGTGGAGACGAAGAAAACCATTGGTACGAACGATACCTCAGATGTTGGCCGAAACGTAATATTTACTAGAGTTCTAGGACATTCTAACAGTGTCTCAGTAACCATACGGTGGATGACATTAATATAGTCAATTCAATAATTATTCACCTTAAATACTAAATTATACCATTATTAATATATATGAATATGTATATATTTAGTTTATAGCGTATTAAGATATAGCTTCAAGGGATGGGGTGGTACTATTAATATTTAATTTTAAGTTATAGCTATACTATACTATACGCTTTTTCCCATGTAAATCGGTATAATAATCTAGGAGAAATTATACTACAAGAAATCTTTGTGCTAGTCCTACGTTGTTTTTAGATAATCCCTTTATTCTAAGTAGGTAATTAAACTTGCAGGTTTCTTAGTAGTCTTTTGACAATTGTCGCTATATATTGGTACAGCCCGCTGTTTCTCGCTATTTCTCGCTCTTGTCGTCGCTGTTTTCCACCACTTCTCTCGCTACTTCTTTCACACTATAGTCTACTCCATTACACCCACCTACATCCATTTCTTCACACAACCACGTTTCAACCCATTCAGCTTCACCTCTTGTACCCCCCACAAACTCCAGCTTGATATCCTCACTAATATCACCTTTTTCCCATACTTTTTCCCCCCTATAGACCGTCCCCCCTGACACCGCCCCTACCGCTATGGCTAGCGAGGACCCTCAGTAACCAGTTTTTCGCGCTGACTGGCTGGTTTCAACTCCACGGTATTCCTCCACTAACATCAGCCGCCAATCATCCCTACCGCTTCACCATAATGATTGACATCGACCTCAAGTTCCATGAGTGGCAATGGCAGTACCAGATCTCCACCACCTTTTTTGTGGGGGTAATAGCCCCCACACTATACTATATCTATTGCAAATATATCACCAATCAACCCAACAAGTACAACAAGCTTGAAGAGCCAGTCAAGGTGGTGATGTCAATTCCTGCCGAAGCCAAGAAGAACTGGAAGGGCCGCCGGTTGTACCCATTGTCGATTCGAACCAACGACCCTTCCGAGATTCAAAGCTATTGTCCTGCCACCGGGCAGTATTTGGGCACTTTCAAAGCCCATAGTAAAGAAGACATGAACCAAACCATTCAACGAGCCAAGGACGCCCAGAAAAAGTGGTCCCAATCGTCGTTTGTCGTCCGCAGAAAGTTGTTCAAGACTTTGAACCGGTTCATTTTGGATAACCAGGAAGATATCACTCGAATTGCATGTCGTGACAGTGGAAAGACCAAATTGGATGCGATGATGGGGGAAGTGTTGGTCACTTTGGAGAAGATCAATTGGATCATCAACCATGGTGAACATGCCCTTCGGCCCTCCAAGCGCTACGGGCCCTCTAACTTACTTCTTGGAATGATGAAAAATAGTGAGGTCAGATACGAACCATTGGGTGTGGTTGCAGCCCTAGTTTCGTGGAATTATCCCTTCCATAATTTGATGGGACCTATTCTTGCTGCATTGTTCACGGGAAACTCCATAGTAGTCAAATGTTCCGAACAGGTCATTTGGTCTTCGAAATGGTACATCGATATGGTCAAAACCGTGCTCAAACTGTTGCAGCTCGATGAAGACTTGGTGCAATTGGTGGCATGCTACCCTGAAGACGCAGACTACTTCACCTCCCATCCTGATTTAGATCACCTCACCTTTATTGGCTCGAAACCAGTGGCCCACAAGGTGTTGGAAAGTGCCTCCAAGCAACTTACGCCTTGTGTGGTGGAATTGGGTGGAAAAGATGCACTTATTGTGTGTGACGATTACAAGAACTTACAAGATTTATCTTCAATTATTATGAGAGGCACGTTCCAGTCCTCCGGTCAAAATTGTATTGGCATAGAGAGAGTGATATGTTTACCCAAATCCTATGAAAAATTGGTGGAGATATTATCCAAAAGAGTCGAAAGCTTGAGGTTAGGCTCAGATATCGATCAGTTGGATGAAATCGATATGGGGGCCATGATTGCCAATAATCGATTCGAGAGATTACGCGAGTTGGTGGACGATGCCGTGGCAAAGGGTGCCAGGCTAATTCATGGAGGAAAACCATACCAACATCCTAACTACCCACAAGGCAACTACTTCGAACCCACATTATTGGTGGACGTGACCCCAGAAATGCAAATTTTCCACGAAGAAGTATTTGGGCCCATTTTGACCATGATCAAAGCCAATGATACCGACGAAGCCGTCAATTTGGCCAATGGTACCGAGTTTGGGTTGGGAAATTCCGTTTTCGGTAACGATTTTGCCAAGATCAACGATATTGCCAATAGATTGGACAGTGGAAACGTCGCGTTGAATGATTTTGCAACTTATTATGTTGCGCAATTGCCTTTTGGAGGCGTCAAGAAATCGGGGTATGGAAAATTCGGTGGGGAGGAAGGTTTGATTGGTTTGTGTAAGATAAAGTCGGTGATTATGGATAAACCTTTATTAAGAATGGTGGGGGTCGCAACCAGTATTCCTCCTGCTCTTGATTACCCAATAAAAGATGACAAGAAGGCATGGAGTTTTGTCACCAGCTTAAATATAGTGGGGTATGACTTTCGGTTATGGAACGTGATTAAAGGGTTAAAGAAGTTGGCCAGAGGAGGTGCTTGAGTTTTTTCGTTCTCTCGCCGTCCCATCCAGACATAGTTGAACCTAATAAGATCAAAACATCTTCATCTACACCCCACTCAATACTTGATTGTCAGTGCAGAACTACATTAAGACAACTGGCATTCCCCTGGGCACACCAGTGGCTTCGTTGGTTGCGAAGTGTTGTTCGTTGTGTATATATATATATATAATTAACATAAAATAGATAGAGCCACAAAATAGCAGATCGATTGAATTAAAATCACACAGCAAACAGTGTCTTGTGCATACTGCAAAACCGTGTTGGTACCATAGAAGTGGTCCATGCCGTTCACTTGTCTAATGACTAGCATTGATATGAAGTTCTGGGGTTGGCTTGATGGTTGCATCGATCAACAATTGAACAACAGCAGACTTCTTTTCGGCGTAGGTGGCCTTGATGGACTTCAATTCCTGTTCGACTTGGGCATCTGCTTCTTTACTAATGGAATCATTCAACCCCGAATGTTGGTCCTCGTATTTCTTCAATTCTGCCTCCTTTTGCTTCTTGTAATCATCAATTTCGGCCTGTGCATCGGCCTTGGCCGACTTCAATCTTTCGGTCCGGTACTTTCTGGCCTCGTTGACGATTTCGGCAGCCTCCTTTTCGGTCTTTAACAATGATTGGATTCCAGATGACATGTTGTTGGTGGTGCCCAGCTGGGACTGGTGGACGAAATTAAAGTGAGGCTGGGTCACGTGTGCGATCACGTGTGTTTTTCCTCCACTAGTAGTAGTATTTTCGCATCCATTTTTTACTTTTATATCCTTGTCTATTGATACATAATATACATTTAATCGACGTAATTGCCGTCGGAAATAAACCTCAACATGTACTCGTCCACATGGCCAATACCTTCTTCGAAATCGACATCCACGATTTCCCCTTTTGTTTCGGTTGGCTCTGGCCCTGGAGTTTGTGCAGGTGTTCCTCCTGTAGTAGCAGACTTGCTTTCTTCGTTAAAATCTTCATCGTCCACCACGGCCACTTCGTTCAAGGCGGCCTTGGCGGCTTTACGATCATCTTCATCTTCGGCCTGTGCCAAAATATTGTCGACATTTTCTTCTCCTCCAATCTCTAGTGGTTTATCGGATACTTGGTCTGCGATACTTGTATCGTTAACAAGATCTCTAACCGAAAATTTGCCAAAATAGTCGGTGGTAAATTCACCTTCTTGAATAACAACGTTATCTAATTGTCTCTTTTGGTTGGCTTTCTTTAAAATGTTGGATTCGATGGTATACTCTGACACAAACCGATAGATATGAACGTCCCGGATCTGTCCAATTCTATGACATCTGTCCTGACATTGTTTATCCATAGCAGGATTCCAATCGGAGTCATAGAAAATAACGGTATCTGCACCGGTCAAATTAATACCCAACCCACCAGATCTTGTGGATAGAATAAAAACGGGAATCCGGGCATCTCGATTAAATCTTTCCGTCAATAATTGACGATCCTCGATCTTGGTAGCCCCATCTAATCTCAGGTATCTATAACCATGGATATTTAAAAATTGTTCCAAGATGTCTAATACTTTAGTCATTTGAGTGAAAATTAATGCTCTATGCCCTTTCGACACCAAGTCCTGTAATAAGGTAGCAAGACTTTGTAATTTACCACAATCGTACTGTAACAATGACTTGTCGGGGAATGCAATTGATAATTTTGTCTGTGATTTACTGAATGGATTTTCAATTTTATTTTGCTTGACCTCTTCCATCACTCTGTATTGTGTTTTTAATGGAATCAATTGATCCTTCATGTCCAATGCAACCACCGAAGGTGTAATCACCGAGTATTTTTCTATTACATCATTCATTTGTTCTACTCTATCGGTAATGGATATTTGGAAACTCTTGAAAACATCGGTGCTTGGTTTGGGTTTGGATTTGGCAATGAACTTGAGCAATGATTGTCCATAAATAGGTGCTCTTTCACTTCGAAGGGAATTTAAATATAATACATGTTCGAGTTTTTGTTTTACTTCGACTTGATTGTTCACCTTAATGAACTGATAGTACTCCAAGTAATTGGCCAAATCAGGATCACTATACTTTTTGGCTTCTTGGATATGGCTTTCGAGTTGATCGATTTGCTTTTGTAGTTGGACTGATGATTGTAATGACTTGACTGACTGGCTAACAAAATAGTCCAAGTCACCCGTGCTGGTGATGTCCAAGTTCAACACTTCGAGGCTGACTTCTTTCTTGTAACCATCATCTGATAAGTACTTTCTGAGTAGATTATTGGTAGACTCATAATTACTAGGTGCGGATTTTGGCATGGCAAATGATGTAACAACTGGTCTAACTTCAAATAAATCTGGGTGGTTACAAACTTTTCTGAGCTGCATCAAACAATTGATAATCGAAAGAAAATTACCCGAAGAAAGAGTTTCCTTAGTCTTTGCTCTGGACATGAAATCATCGTACAAGAACCGTTGTCTCTTTGATAATCGACAATATACAATATGCTCGTATTTTCCAGGCATCTGCTTTTCGACATCTTTCTTTAACCGTCTGAGCAAATAAGGTCTCAACACTTGATGCAATCTGGCGACTGTATTCTTAGTTTCTTCATCCAATCTTTGAGTGGTGCTTACGGTCTCATCTATAATATCAGGATTGCCCTGAATCGAACTTTGTTCCAAAATTTTATCCACCGGTTTTCCAAACCACTGTTGGAAATCTTCCAAATTTGCAAACCCATCGGGCATGGCCTGGTCGACCTTGGACGAGGGCATCAAGAAATATAATAATGACCAGAGTTCCATAAGATTATTTTGCAATGGGGTACCAGTCAAAAGAAGTCTGTTTTCAGTGTTGAAATTAAGCAATGCTCTCCAACGATTAGATCGAAAATTTTTGATGTTATGTGCTTCATCCAAAATCATGTACTTCCATTTTCTTCTCTTGAAAGATTGATGATCGTGTACCACGAGCTGATATGACGTGATACACACATGAAAGGCATTAGGAATGTTCCATCCTTTTCTCTTCTGGGCTCTTTGCTGTGGTGATCCATAGTAGGTCAATACTTTAAAGCCTGGTGCAAACTTCTTGAATTCCATCTCCCAATTGAGCATCACTGAAGTAGGCACAACAATCAAGTGAGGGCCCCATATATGATGCTCACATGCTAAATAAGATAATAGTGAAATGGTTTGAATAGTTTTACCAAGACCCATCTCGTCGGCCAAAATACCGTTGGTGTTGTTGTTATAAAGACTTGCCAACCAGTTCAAACCTTGTTTTTGATAGGGTCTTAATGTACCCCGAAGGAGCGAAGGAACAGGTACGTCTTTGACCTTAGCACCATTGATGATTTCTTCAGGCTCGGAGGATTCCTCTTTTCTTACTATTTCTTCAATCTCACCTTCTCCCTTCTCCTCTTTGGTTTCAGTCATCTCTATTTCGGGTGTCTCTACTTCGGGTGTCTCACCTTCGGTAATTTCTACTTCCGTGGTTTCCACTTCTGTAGTGACTGGTTCCTTTTCTGATTCACTTTGATCGAGTCCCTGATCATCTGATTCTAGTTTTTCGTCAGCACTCATGTCCTCGTCAGTAAAGGCCTCATTATCGGACTCCTTTTCTGTATTTGGCGCAAAGAGTGATGCCAATCCACCGTTTTGAGTGACTTCTTCACCGCTTTGATTGTCACTTTCACTTTCACTATCACTGTCACTTTCCTCACCACTCATGCTTGTACTTTCATCAGAGTCCAACATCGAGTCTTCTGCATCGTCCATCTGTTTAATTAATGCTTGTTGTTCCTCGGTATAAGTCACCTTCGTATCTTTTCCATTGAGTTCGGTATTTTCATACAACGCAGTAAGTCCTCCAGCTTCAGAATCCACATCTGATTCGTCGTCTGAGTCCTCGGGTGTAACAGTCTTGGATGATGGATCCACCGATGATTCAAGATTGGCATACTTTTTCTTTAATTCTTCAATGGACAAGCTCATGTCGTTGTCTTCTTTTGAAGGTTCGGCATTTTCTTCATCACTTGAACTGAAAGAATCATCAGAATCTTCCTCGTCGTCGTTGTCGTCGTCGTCGTCGTCGTCGTCTTTTACCTGTTTCTGTTCTCGTTCTTCTTCAGGCTTACTTAATTGTGCTTCCAATAATTGAGTGGAATGTTCCAACATTTGCGACAAGTGCTCTCTGCCCTTAATTTGCTTAAGTTCCTCTTCTTTCTGCTGCTGTATGAAACTGTAAACCTTGGCAGCTTGACTCCATCTTTTTTTGACTGCTTGTACGGCTATACGGCTAATTCTCTTCAAATTGGCCTCTCGTTCTTTAGCCAATCGTTCCTTTTCACCGGCCTTTTTCTTGAAATGCTGTTCGATCATTTGGGCCACTCTTCTAGTTCGAAGTTGATGTTGCTTTCTCATTTGTTGATGAATCTTGGAGAATGCCATACCTTGAGTAACAAAATGGTCTTGAAATGTGAGATTATTGGGAGCCCCTTGTATTTTTGGAATCACTGAACCGGTTGCTCTGAAAGGATCTATAATATTTTTGGCATTTGTTTGGGGCAACACTGCTTTTCGAAGTTCTATTTTTTCGCCATTTAATTGTAATGTGTTATCGATCTGGGTCTTTTGGTAGAGTTTGCGGAGTAATTCCTGTTGTTGACTCAAAATGTTGTCGAACTCTTCTGGGGAACAAAACTCCGATGCTTCGTCCACAATAGCCGACTTCAAATTGTTATTGATGAAATTAGAAATTCTTTCCTGAACAGAAGGATCTATATCCCATGACGTCGGAGTGGTGACGATCGTTATAGGCTTGGGCTTGAACTCTACTATATTCTGGGTGTTATTACCCATCGAATTCTCGGTAGGTGGTCTCCATAAAGGGATATGAGATGGATGTGTCACTAGAGGAGGTGCCAACGAGTACTTCACAGCCTTTAATTTATATTTTGTGCCCGGTTCAGTGTCCAGCTCCTCATCCTCTTCTGCTTCTTCATCATTAACTTCTTCTTCTTCTTCTTCTTCTTCTTCTTCATCTTCATCTTCGGCGTCCACACTGGCTTGGGCTTCTATCTTGACTGGTTTTGATTTTTTGCTGGCCTTGGTCTTTGTTTTGGGTTGCTTTTTGACGGGTTTCTTGACCTCGGGCTCCTTCTTGACCTTGATATCTTTCCTGGTGGCGTTGATGATCAACTGTTTCTCTCTTTCGTTACTTCTATCAATCACACTTTGCTTGAATGGATACTTTTCTGCCAACAGCTTTTCCACGTCTGCAATTACCTTTTTCTGAAGCCGAAGAGGCAAATTGCTTAGATCTTGCGATTCGAGAGCCTCGTCCCACTGTAATATCCGTTGAGGGTCCTTGAGAAACGTCTCATACAATTCTGGGATCTGATTCCCATGAATGGCAGTTGAAAAGTCGGCTGGATTCCATGCCACCAACGACTTGTACTCTCGGAGCTGGAAAAGCTCGTTTCGAGCAAGATTGAACTTGGTGATGATGTCTATCAATTTGGATTCCTTGTCGTCGCCATGGCTCCCATTGATTTTGCCATTCGCTGGTTTATGTTTCTTGTGTACGGTGCCTGTGGTGGATCCCGTGGAGGTGGCGCTGTTGCTGGCATCCTTCCGCTTCTGGGGAATAGTGCTGTCGGGCCTTCGCTGGGAGGACCTCCTTCGTTCTGTTCTGGTCGCCATGGTTTGTGTGTATTAGTGGCAACAACCGTTCATAAATATAGTGAAGGTAAATGGGTAAGTTACCAAACCGGGCACTATGCAGGACAGATGCCGCCAAATCGGCCACCTGAAAAATTCCCCGTTAGTGAGCACAACGATACAAGACGAAGAGGTGAACCAGAAAGAGGAGAGTCAAATGGGCTGGTATGGCGGGGTAGGTAATGTGGGGCATGTATGGTGGGGCACCTGAGATGGTGTATATTTAGAGAACACGTGGATTGTGTCACGTTTGGGAGGGGGGGCATTGTTATCAGTAGCAGACTATTATTTGATTTGTGGGCTGCTGCTATGGTATAGTATATTATGGGAGGGTAGAGCTTGCACGCGTAAATTTATGTTTTATGGCACCGTTCGTTCTCTTTTATTAGCTTCTTTTTTGTGGGCTTATTGTTGTGTATTTTTTATCTTTTCTTTATACTGAATTTATTGTGTATTGGTATTGTGGTGATTCTGTAGTTTTGTTGGAGGTTTGTTGGAGGTTATTAAAATTTTTGGTTTGCTACAATTTTTTAAAATTAACTAACTTGGTATTCTTGTCTTTCTTGAAGAAAACAAAGTCTGGGGCCGCTGGGAGTGTTCTTTATAATTCTGGAGCTTTATATAAAATCAGAGGCTTGGTCTAGGTGTAAGGCTATTAAAGGCATTTGAGTGGTGATCCCAGCTTCTAAACTGAATGGCAATTTCAGTTCACGTCAAGGAAAACACATTGCCTTGGCTGTTCTATTTTCAGAGCACAAATGGCCAGTGTTGGTCCATTTCGAGTCAACGTTCAGTTCCAGTCGCTTCTTAAACTGAGATTTCGCAGCCATTAAATCGAGTTGAAAATTTTAATCTACAATCACCTGCGACACCATAGTCACTTTAAACCCATACCTAACACCTAGTTTATAGTTCATCTTGACAAGCTCTGACCAAGGGCAATTATATTTTTTGTAATATTAGCATCCGTTGCACTATGGGATCTAAACTGATTTTGTCCAAGTTGACCCCAACTTTTCTAATAGTATACACCCAAATGAAGTCCAAAAGCGGCAAATAGTACCATGTTAAGCTAAGTATGGCACATAGAGCCATGTAATTTTCTTCTGCTGAGAGGTGCTACGAAACATTGGCCTATAGTCTCGGAAACACTTAGATTCATATTGCAAGCCAAATTGTCATAGCTTAGTATGTTCCTGACAACAACAACAACAACAACAACAACAACAACAACCAGTTAAGGGACCCGATGGGGAGTTCACGACCAAATGGTGTCTATCAATTACCTCACTAGGATTCACCTGAGATGGTCGACGACTACACTATTTCTACTACTTTATTTACTACAACTAACCACTCCTCGAAAGTCTTGCGACTACTATGGATGGAGAATTCACATGTGGTATATCGGATTGAATATGTTTGTTATCTGTATTGATTACCTAATGATTATGCTTGGATGAATTCGGCATTGGCAGCCTCGTAAGCCTTTTGGTTGGCGGCAATATCGCTATCGTTTGGCAAGACCCCCAATTCTTGCTCAGCAGTGGTGTCAGGTCTGACCCGGTAAAAGAAGTCATCTTCGTCGCTTCCTGAACCCAAAGTCTTGGCCAACCCACCGTATGGATATGATCTTGGCATGGCGGGCTTTTCTGGGTTCAATTGGAAGTACCAAATCGTGGCACCAAACCCAAACACAAGCGAAAAGAAAATGGCATTATGTTTCAAGGCGGTTTTATCAGAAACAAAATCAAAGTAATCGGGGGACCACATGTCGTACAAATCGTCGTCGATATTCACGGGGTCGTTTATGTTTCTTCTATTCTGTGGATCGTCGTATTTGGCATATGGATCTTTGGATTGCGCCAATACTGGTTTGGGGTTGGGGTAGTCGGCTATTTCGGGGCGTTCCGGGTCGGTCAAAGTGATGACACGGCCATCGGCGTGGTCAGTGAGCGTGGTCTTGGTGGTTAAGTACCTGAACGCTGGTCTCGCCACGTATTTACGGGCCAACCCGATTCTAGACAACATGGTGTAGTGATGGAAGTTTGGTTTGGGCGATTGAACCAATAAAATCGAGTGAGAAAAAAATCATCCTTAGTCAGCGCTTACGTCAGCGATATAACCTCCCTTCGCCGGACATACAACAGGTGGTGTTTGGCACAGAAGCGGCGGTGGTGGCTGCTGCAGGGTGTAAATGGGGGGTTGGCGGAGGGCAAGGCGGGCATCGTTCTGGTCTTTGTTTACCTAATCGGAGCCACAGGGCGATTTTGTTCACTACCAAATCTGAGCCATCGCTCTTTTAAAAACTACAGCCATATTTAATAAATAGAACGTATATTAACTATGAATCAAGGCCCTGGCAGACCGGAATGCAGATTATTTCAAGTGTTGGGCCTCGCCAAACTTGAACTCCTTTAAGGGAGACTTTTCACTGTCGGCAAAATCTTGGATTCCTTGGTATCCTTCGGTGTTATCACCAATGTACTTGGCAAAGTAGCCGATCCCCAAGTAAACGGGAATGAACGCAAGCAAAACCGATGCATTTCTGATGTTCCAGTATTCGTGAACTGGTGGAGGATTTATGTTGAAGTTGTATTTGTTGTTGAACGAGCTGGCCCCCGAGCAGGCGGAGGTGTGCTCCAATCTTCTGAACACCAATCTGGAACTTCTGGCTGATCTGGAAAGCATTTGGAATATCGACTGATGGTGCTGTTTCCGGGGTAGATGAGTGTTGATAGTACTGAGTTGACTAAGGCATTGATTTCATTCGTTGGGCCCAACGGTAGGGGCACTCCATCTATATGCAGGCAAGTCGTAGCTGCAAAATGGTACCACCCGTAAACGGAATGTAAGAAGTATAGAGGAGGCTGTTGTTGGTTTTGTGTATAGTTATGTTGTCTTGGGCTTGTAATCAAAGTTGGTTTTGGTTTTTATCAAAAAATAAATGTTATTATTCAGAGTTTGGTGTGAGTTTTAATTAATTAATTTTAATTAATTTGCAATTCGAGCCACCTTGATTATCTCCTATGAAAGCGGGTTGAAACAAGGAAGGCACCATATTTTAAACTTACAAAATTTATTGAAGAGGCTCTACCAAAACCAAAATAAATAAAGCCATTTACTAAAGTCGACCGTCCATTGCTTATCTAATTATATGGTAAAAAGGTTCAATACACAAGTACACCACCCATTTGCAATAGAATCTTCAAATAGAATCTCTAGCAAAAATCATTCCAAGAAACAGTATCCACAATTTCAAGCAATATTACTGCAAAATTATTCTAAATATCTTTCGACTATAACTATAACTTTATAGTGAAGCCCTTTATATATTCATCATTGTACTAATAAAATCAATTTACTAATTTTTCAAAAAATGACCAATGAATGAAATTTCAATTAAACAAGAGATTCCTTTCACTTCCATCCTCTCTACACTCTCTGGCTGGTCCTCAAACACAAAATAGTTTTTCCAGGAAACCAATTTTTGTAGGGCCATTTTGTAACCGTTCCATTTTAGTGCAAAACGGAGTGCATATATCTCGATGGTCTATTCCAACCATCACTACACCATGTCATACTACAACCCTGGGAACTACCGAAAGAGAGGAGGTGGTGGCCTGGGAGGCGAGTCAAGATACGGCAGCTACGGCCGGTCCGGTCACGGGTCCAACCAATCGTCCGCATCCAGCCGGTATGGGTCTAGAACCAATGGTGGAGGCATCACCAAAGGTGGATACCAAAGTGGATATCAAAGTGGATATCAAAGTGGATATCAAAGTGGCAGAAAACAATACGGTGGAAGAGGAAACCACAGCAGCAGCTATGGATCTCGGGGCACGGCATACGTCTCCACCAACGCAGGAAGACCCAGTGATGAAAACCAGTTGTGGATGGGTGATTTGGACCCTTCATGGACCGAAGAATCGATATCCAGTATATGGGTGGCTCTTGGGGAGAAACCAGTAGGGGTCAAGCTTATGAGAGACAAGGCCACGGCCACGAAACCAGCATACTGCTTTGTGACGTTTGAAAACCCCGACATTGTCGCCAGAGCAATGCAAAAGAATGGATCGAATATACCTGGATCCAATCGAGTTTTGAAACTCAATTTTGCAGGGTCCGGCAACGGCCGTCCAACAGCACAAGCTACAAACGGATTCAACAAGGCCTTGGACGGAACCAAGAACGAAAACTCCATCTTTGTGGGGGATCTCGGCACCGATGTGACTGAGCAAGTATTGTTGCAAAAGTTTTATGAAAAGTATCCCAGTCAAATCAGGCAAGTGAAAGTAATGATTGACCCGACCACAAAAGTGTCTAAGGGGTTTGGGTTTGTACGCTTTTACTCCTCAGAATCCCAGAGACGTGCCTTGAACGAGATGAACGGCGTGGTTATAGGAAGTAGACCAATACGAGTTGGTTTAGCAGCAGGTTCTGCGGCTCAACTTCCCTTTACTACTTCCATGAAACCCGAAGCCCCTGACTTATCCCGCATCCAGACAGTCCAAGCCCAACCATCACTTTCTCAATTCACCGATCCCAATAATACCACAATAGTGGTCAAGGGACTATCGGACAAATTCACCACCAAAGAATTAATTAGTCATTTCATTGCATTTGGAGATATAATCGATGCTAAAATCTCTCATGGCGCAGGGTATATCAAATTCCATCTTCGTTCTGCTGCCAACGCAAGCTTATTATATTTTCACGGTGCTATCATCAACAATTGTAATATTAGAGTTACTTGGGGAAACTTTTCTGAGTCGAAGTACCAGAAAGCAAAAGAAACCCCGTTGTTTTATGGTCGTTTGGACGTACACAATGTCGACCTTGGATCGTTCGATTTAAAGGCTCATTCCACTATTGCTTATGAAGAAAGTGAAAATTTACCTGTATCACAGGCCAACGAATTGTATATTAGAGCAAAGGTCCAGAAACAGTCATTGTTGAATGACGCAAAGTATTAGCTATATAGGTATACCTGCTAGTAGGATAATTGGACATACACTTTCTGGCTTAGTATCTGTAACAATTACCAGCCAATTTCAAAAAGTGACTGGACACCTACAAAGGAGTACGCCAAAGGCTTTACAATTTTAAAGAGTTAGGAACGAGCTAAAAACTTATGAATAACGTTGGCAATATAATTGCCAGACAAGGGAATGCTAGCAAATATTTGTCCTCTATAATAATAAAGTACAATCACGAAGCAAATGCTGCGTAGATTGTTGGCTATTTGGTGCTTTTACCACTATTTCACATGTGGTGTTATTGTAATATTGATTCCCATCATTTTTTGAAACCGGTTTGATCATCATTTTCCCTACTAGATATTGATACTGCAAACGATGGTTTTGTCTTGGTCGATTGTGCAAGACCGTGGCTGCACGGAAAATACTCGGGATGTAGTTATTTTGGGTCGATGTGGTCTTCTTCATAGACCCCTGGACACACGTTCTCGAGCTCATCAGTGGATTCATACCTGACCCCACAGTAGTAGCAGAAACTATGGGCTTCACGGAGGTAGAGCAATAAAAGGGTCAATTTGTCCTCGTCATCTATCAGCTCCTGGTCCTTGGAAGTGGCCACTGTCTCACCATCGGTTTTGGTGGTGTCTACAAGTCTCTTCTTAGAGAGCTCCTTTGCCTGTTTGTCCTGCAAACTAGCAGGATAGTCTCTCCATAGAGAATTGACTTGGTCTAGTTGCTTGTTGTCGTAGTAGGCATCCGACTCGCCACTGATTTCGAACGATACCTTCATGAGCTTGTAGATGGTGCTGTGGAGCCGGTTGAGTTTGTTTTGATCAGACTTCTGGTGGATAAACTCATCTGTTGCCTTGGAAGAGATCTCTCCCGACCATGAGCCTACCCCCGCCTTGTCTGACTTGACAACCACTTCGATTGGCTTGGTAATAGTATCTCTGTCGTGCTTTACTCCAAGAGTGTCTCCGATCTTGAACCCCATCTTTTCCATCATCGCTAGGCCCATAGACGGTCCTTGGCGTTCGTAAACAGGAATGTTAAGTGCATTCTCCCGTTCAACCACACCATCATTGGTGCTGGTGGCCCGGTCGTCTTCAGCCACCTTAAACTTCATGTAATCAGCTTCATGGTCACCATCTTTTAGCGGTTCAGTGTGGGCTTCGGTCGCAGTTGCAACAGCACCTAACTCCGGTGGCCGGAACACCTTGGCCCTTTTGGCGACGCTCTTGGTACCTTTTTTGGGGAGGTCATCGTCACTGTCGCTGGCATCGCCAAAAACGTTTGTTCGCTTTACCATCAACGAGTATTTGCATCCATTGGTGGTGATAGTTGTAGATCTCCATCCCACGCACACGACCCAGTATTAAAATGTGTTGATTAACCACCATAGCCTCTAACGAACTAACCCAGCACACATCATCATAACCATCACCACCAACACGATGCTACATAAGAAGGACGCATCTTTCAAATCCACGCCGGTATCACGGGTGGGCTCGTCCACACGGCTCAACCAATTGGGCCACAATCCCCATCCTTCAATTCCCTCCACACCGACATATGTATCATCATCATTAAACCCCATACGGAACTTGCCAGTGAACTCAGGCAACTACAGGAGCAAAATCACCAACCGGGACGAGCTCGAGCGGTTTGAGGAGTTGCCCATAGTCCACCAGGTGACGGAATACGAGCGACTTCTTGACGAACTAACCAGTAGTATCTCATCGTACAAAGAAGAAGGGCTTGAGCAAAATGTCCAAAAGATGATTGTTCTCAACGAAGACTTGAAATCAAAGATCAATGACCTCCACAAACACCGGGACTTGGGCAGGCAGATCAAAAGGCTTCAACAGGAAAACCAAGATTTGAATTCCCAGTCCAAACATATCTTAAAAGAATTAATATCGTATAGAAATAGCCTCAAGCAATTGCCACGAAGACCGGCGTCCAGAAAACAAGCTCCCAATGACGTGGACGTGACTGAGGTGCTAAAGTACGCCATGAAATTGGCCAAGTTCACCAAGGCTCCCGTCACAACCACTCAGTTCCAAGTGCATCCCAATAATTATGTGTGGCCCGCAGAAGATGCCTTGAGAAGAGGCATGTTGGCAGCGAGCTCGTTACAGGAAGACGAGATCCTCAAGAATGAGTTGGGTGAAGTGACTCTAAAGGAGCCCGAATCACAGCCGGAGTCCGAACCCCAGCCCGAACCCCAGCAGCAACTGGAACGTAGAGGCTCGTTTGGAGCATATGGCTCAAACACCCCAGATGCTCAACTGGCTCAAGAACAGCCGGCCCCTGAGGAGTCGGGCGGCTTGGACTTGGACTTGTTTGATCCCGATGATGAATTTTCCGAATAGCCAATGCCCTATTTAAAATGTACTATATAAAAAAAATCATGAAATCATAAAGTCATGTATTTACAGATTTAATGTTTTGTAGGCCAGGTAAATTTTATAATGGAGCCAAAAAAAAAAAAAAAAAAGGATGGAAAAATAAGACTCTAGAATCCTTCTAATCATGGCGACTTTGGTTTACCAAAGATTTCGGTAGGGTGCTTGAAAGTCCCCGAAGCAAACTCTCCTCCCAAAAGACAATCCAATTCCAATTGCTTGGAATACAATTCTCCAGAATCCAAATGGGTCTTGACGGTTTCGGCCAATCCTTGGATAAAGTGCTCGTTTCCATTCAAAGACTCTGCTCTCTTAACTTTTTCAGGATGCTGCAATTCTTCCATAAGCTCAATATCAATTTCATGCAAGGTTTCAATGTGGTCCGAGGTAAAGGCAATTGGAACCAAAACGATACCTTTGATTTCGTCCTTGGCTTCTAATTTCTTGACGATTTTGGCGGTTTGACCTCCCAACCAAGGCTTGGGTCCCACTTGAGATTGCCAAACCAATCTATAAGGGTTTTTAAACTTGAGGTTTTCCATGATAGCATATACACTGGCAGCCACTTCCGCAGGGTACGAGTCTCCTCTGTTGACGATTTCCATGGGCAAAGAGTGGGCCGAAAAGAGAATCACCACCTCGTCTCTAATCAGAGGATCGAATTCATTCAATTTGTCGTTGATATGGCTGGAAAATGCCTCGACAAAGTGCTTTTGCTTGGGCCAACGGTCAATGATCGACCAATTGATTTTTCTGTCGGGGTCTACCTTCAAAGTTTGTCTGTATAATTCATTGACAGAGGAACCAGACGTAGAATACGAGAATTGAGGGTATTGGGAGAACGCCACCGCACGTTCGATGCCGTCGTCCAACATCTTCTGGATGGTCTCTTCCGTCAATGGGTCGGCGTATCTAAAGGCCACATATGGTTTATGGGGAGCAGTCGATGGCGAGGATTTATCCAAGATCTCACATACTTTTGAGCATTGGTACTCGGACCAGTATCTGATGGGCGATCCGCCACCAATTTCTTCGTAGTGCTTTTCGATCTCGGGCGTTCTCCGGGTGGCAATGAACTTGGCAAGTGGCTTTTGAATGTACTTCCCAAGAGGTATAAGGTCTCCGTCCAGAAACAACCGAAGCAAGAAGTCGTAGGTGTCTTTTACTTTGGACGGACCACCCATATTCATGAATACCACCCCTGTACCCGAGCCGGGGCTCGAGCTGGCACTGTTGGAGGAATTGAATCTCAAGAACCTTCTGGTAACAGATATTCTTGAAATGGAATGCTTGAACATGATGATGTGCTTGGTATAAGTGAATATCTGGCAGCGACTGAAAGTATATAAATGGCCAAGAATCGGTTAGATCACAGTAGCAATTATAGCCTGCTCGAAATGCTACGACAATGTGGATTGGCGGTGATGTCACTTGCTACCAATGAACAGGCCATGGTGATATGCTTAGTCAGCGCTGACTAATTTCCATTTTAATCGTCCATACTTTAAAAAAAGGCTGGAACAGTTGATAGATCCATGGAACAATATCGCCCGCGATTTGGTCTGGATCTTTGGTTCTTAGCATATCATTTTTTTTTTTTTTAACTTTATTTTCTACCTCTCTTGCATAGGTGGCTAGAGATACATGTATTTTACAATTACTAATAGAGAACTGGGTGAGGATGCTTGTTAGGGTGTTCAGGTTGCGAAATCAATCTGAATGCTTCTTCTTTTCGAGCTCGTTCTTCTGGAAGTCAAAGATGGCATTGATCTCGGTGGTGAAATTATTATACGCATCCTTCAAGCCTTCGAAATCATCTTGCTTAAGGGACCCACGACGGCCTCTGAACGAGGTCCAGGCCTCACCGAACTCCTTGATTTCTTGATCGATGTCTTCCTTGTTAACGGACTCCAAAAGCTCCAATGGTGGAACTCCCAACACCGAATCATCCACATCTTCCTTCTCAAGAATACTATGCACAGCAGATTGCACAATGACATTTTCTTCGCTGGTCAATTTGTACTTATCAGGACGAGCAACCGGTTTTTCTTGGTACGATTTAAGGAATTTGGTGACTTGCTTGGCGTAAGGGCCTCTGAAAAGGAAAAACGTCACACCAATCACAATGTGCACGTAGTAGTAACAAGTGGACCACACGTATAACGAGTTGCGGAAGTCCAATACCACAAACGGTTGCACCATGTACCCAAAAGCTAATTGGGTCACAAAGAAACACACGATATCATAATATTTCTTGGATGGTTTGGCGGTCTTGCCATCGCTTTCCATGAATATTGGACGCAAGTTTCTTCTATAGACACGGCCCACAGATTGGAAAAATGCCCCAAGCACAAAAGATAAGTAGTAGCCGGGTCTGGTCCCATGCCAGAATGCACTAGTAGCAAAAGTGAACAAAGAACTCTTGAGACCGGGGCCCTTGTCCTTTCTGGCGATCCTCAAGTAAATATAATTCTTGAGCCATTTATTGGTGTTCATGTTCCATGATTCCAAACATGCTCGAGTATTCTGGCCGGTTTCAAACCCCATTGGATCGATGTTCTGGACTCTATTCCATCTAAACTCACCAGTATCGGGGTCACGTCCATTATAACCAATACCACACAAGATACATGCACCTTCAGCAATTGACCAAATGGTGTAGTATTTCAATCTATAGGTGAACCCTAGAATCCACATGTAAAAGATCCGGTAGAAAAAGCCATGTTCCTTGACCATTTGACCACTGAGAACATAATCCAAAGAAGCGTACTTTGCGGAGTTGGCAAACAAAAAGGCCCAGAAGAATCCCTGGAGGGTTTTTCTCAAAGATTCTTTCCCACTACGAGGAATTCTCCGTTTGGCCTTTCCAGGACGTTTTTCATCAGGAACATCATCAAACAAGGTGGAATGGATGAATTTGTCGTAGTCAGCGTAGTCAAAAGCAGGACCCGTAAGTAACGAGGCGTAGAAGAAAACGTAGCCGATGTAAGGAAGAAGGTTGGGATGTTTCTTCAACATTCTGTCTCTTGAATATGGGGTGAGCAGTTCGAGAGGCTGTTTGGCATCATGGATGTTCCATCCAAAGGCTGAAAGCTTCATCACCAACACCATCTGGGCGCCGGTGATGTCGATCTTGGTGGGATCGTACACATTGAAGAATTGTTCATGAACATGGTTATATGCCAAATGACCCATGAGAAACAAAAAGTTGATCCATGGCATGGACGAGGTCCTCAAGTATCTGGTGATAAAGTAAGATCCAAGCGACAGAATAAGAATGGTCCATAAGCCTGCCCTCAAATCGAGAATTCCAAAGATGTAGAATGCCGAAACCCCGATGTTGTAGACATTCTTAAGGGTATAATTTTGATCTGGCAACCGTTTAAACAAAAAACTGAACGGGAAAGATAAAAGGGCACATATCAACACCTTGAGGTTGGCCTCGTCTATCCCGACGGCATCCAGAAGCTGTGTGATGCTCTCTTGGATATAAGCAAACATGAACATGGCTCACTGTATCAACATCAATGGATTTGAGTTCACGTGTAGTTGGTGATAATTGTGCAGGAGTCATCATCCTTCACCATCGCCGTCATCCACCAGTGGCTGACAGGTGCGGCCACAGGGGCTTTGTGAAACTTGTTTTTGTGACTTCAGGTTTAACCGAGATTGACAGTGGGTTTGCGGGCCAATCTTTACCGAGGTCAGGTGGAAGTCCAAACAGTACCTGAAATTGTCACCATTGGGTCCATGTGACATCATTGGGCCCCACCAGAGACTTTAATGGTAGTGCAACAGTGCGGCTCAAATGGGTGCAAAAAACATTGAATTATTGTATGTCAATACACAGGTTTTGGGTTACTTTCTTTTTTTTTTTAGAAACAAAAGTAGTGTTATTATAGCTATTGGTACCTGTAATATACCACTGGTGATTATAATTAAGCTATAATTATACTGCGAGAATTATTTTTATTTGGTTTTTGTAATGCTATTAATTTATTTGGTATGTATACAATAATCCTTATTGTCTTGCTGAAACTAACTTATAACCTTCCTCCAAGGTAGTGGTGATCTTATCACTCTTGTATGGTAACGACGTCAACACGAACGCAATATCGTTCCATTGTGCTTCGTCTTGACACTTGACCAACCGCACTAAAAGCTTTTCGGCCAATTGTTTTTGGTGCTTCTCCTTATCGATAAACGAAAGTAAGAACTTGATGATTCTCTTCATTGCTTCCTTGGCCAAAGTTTCATCATTAGATAACCCACTGAAAATATCAATGAATCCGTTGTATATAGCATTGTCCTTAGTAGCCAATTCGGCAAAGAATAACCGACACATGTCACTAATCCCTTGGTCTGGATTCTCCAAGCATTTCGCCATCGATGACAACTGTCCCTTGACCTTGACCTGGCCCGCAAGAATAAGAAACGTCACTGTCATAAGACAGGTTCTTTGCACCATTATATTGGAATCCGTAAGACGGCGATAGAGAAAATCTGTACTTTCATCCACAATATTATTGAAACATACTGCCATGTCTCCTAATCCTAAAACGCAGTTGCATCTAGTCACTGGGTCGTCAGATTTTTCCATGATTGTAATCAACAATGGTAAGTTCTCTTCACAGTATACCGATGAAACACACATAAGTTTCGCCATACATAACACCGCCGATCTTTGTAACGCTTGGTTATCATAATTCTTATTATTGGCACAGATCTCCTTAACTAATGGTCCGAATTTAGCTAATAATGAATTCTCTCCATACAATAATTCCCGTTCTTTCACATGAATAATCGCATCAGTAAAATCATCTTCTGAAGTACCTCCAATCATTTCCAATTCATTGTCGTTGTCACTATCTTTGTCTTTCGAGTTGTTCTTTTTACTTTCTGCTTCATGTTTCTTTTTCTTAAATTGGGCTTCAAGCTTTTCAAGGTGTACAATCGTTTTAATTGCAACATGTCCCACAATAAAAAGGAGCTGCGATAATGCCACCACTTTTGATTCGTTTGTATTCCTGCCTTTGAATACACTGATGGATTTTTCCTTTATTATATCTGAGCAATCTTGGTCTGGCTTAGATGATGCTTGGAATATAGCTCCAATAGCTTGCTCTGCTAAACCATACCATTCAGGTCTTGAGTCATACGATAATACAACATGCTTTAGTTTGGAAATAGCCTCATCTTCACGAGCGATTTTCACAAAAACAGCATCCTTCTTGGATGTCACTGGTACAATCTTTTGCAATGCATTTGAAGAATATTTAGCCAATACCAAATCTTCAGATCCTTTTTTTCCTAACCCAATATTCAACAAAGCATCTAATCCTTTCACGATAATTTGATGATCTTCTAAAGCCACCATCCCGAGTATTATGATCGACCCCCGACGTTGCTTTTGGACTAGTTCAGGTGAATCATCGCTGTTGGGTTCATAGCTATAAATCTGCCACAAAATTCGAATGACTTCATGGTTAATTAATTTGTTGACATACATCATACCAAGCAATTTTTCAAGAGATGCTAAATCAGCAATGGAAGCTTCATACGTCAATGAAATCAAATTTTTAGCAATATAAGCTGCTTGTTCTATTTTGCTGGTGTCTGATGGGGCCGTTAAGAACAAATCTTTATAACAGTCAATTAGATGAGCAGGTACTGATTTACCTTCATCCGAGGATCCCTTCAGCCAAACAAGATGAAGCATACGACGAATCCCATCAGAGGCATTTTCAATGCCATATGCATCTGCCAAAACTAAGAAATCCATCGAATCAATGGCCTCATTTCTATTTTTTGAAAATAAAAGTCGGGAAATCACTTCGGTTCCCTTATGAATTGCCTCAATAAAATTGACCGCGTCCCTATAATAATTTGCCTTTAATTTGGCTCGGAAAAGTACATTTCGATCAGGAAGATCAGCATCTTTAAGTATGGATGCGTCGAGTTGTTCTTCTGCCATCTCTTCCTCATTTTCAGAATTCTCATCACTTTCATTATTGTCATCATCCTTTTTGTTTCCGTCAGCATCATTTTGCGCATTTCTATGGTTGGCTTCTTGATCTTCTTGATCTTCTTCTTCTTCATCTTCTTCATCAATATCCATCAAATCTTCATTTGAACTTGATTTCTTCTTGGGTGACAATGGTACATATTTAGCTAACTCCGCATCAGCTTCCTTTAGTTGTTCATTCCAAAAGGAAAGTGCTAATTGTGATCCATGGGCAGTGGTAAACTGATGGGTTAAAACCAATTTAGACATCAATTTGATGGAATTACGACGGACCAAGGTACTTCTATCATCTAAGGATCTGACGGCTAATAACATCATAATTTGTCTTCTTTCGGTCAACTTTACTTTTAATCCTGATATTTTAGTTAATGCTTGAAATGCCTTGGTTCTAACGTAGGGATTTTGATCCAAGAATCTTTCTTGAAGTAAATCCAACAATCCGTCTACTCTTTGATTAATATGTGAACTTTCTTCCGACTCGTCATCAGATGATTTCAAGATATCAACAACTATATTACCACATGTTTCCACCACCGAACATCTAAGAGTCTGGTTACTATTATCTAATAACTGAGATATACAAGACATTTGTTTGAGGATCAATCTTGGACTTAATTCGGATAGTTTAATCAAAAATTCTGACACAGCTTTAGGGCCATTTGTATCATTGGAATTGAATTGGGTCTGGGAAATTTCTCTTAAAACTTCTTCGGTCAAAACCATGTAATCGTATTTTTCGGCCAACATGTGTAATAATTCCGCCATGTATGGGGGTAAATGGAGATAATAAGTTAAACCTTGGATAATAGAGTGTTGGATAATTGCTGCATGGCCGTGGAACTTGACTGACAACGAAATATCCAGAAAAATATATTGTTTAATCGATGCAATTTTCATTCTTTCGGGACTTTCCATTAAATTCATGATTGGGCGGGTGAATAATTCAATGAACGCATCTCTTTCGGGTGTGGTGATGAATATTTTGCTTAAATCGATTTTTAATACCGTGGATACAGCTATAAGATAATCTTCTACTTGGACACAATTAGATTTCCATTTGGCCACTGCCTGAGTATTAGCATTCAGTTTTCGACCTCCCAGACTATGGTATTCTTCTTTTCCCAAGTATTTGGCAAGCACAAACATAAGGTACCCGTATTTTTCAAGGGTGCTTTTCAACACGTCTATGGAGTCCACAAAATCACCACTTCCTACAGAGGCGTCTGTCTGGAGTGCTATAGTGTTGAAAGATGAAGTGATCAAGTACGCCAATTGTTTCTGGTGCTTCGAATCGAGCGTTCTGTACCCGTGTACCAACTCAATAAGATCTTCCAAAAGCTCATTGTTATAGTTGATGGTATCTGGATTATTGGCTAGGGCATCGGTTACACTATCAAGCTTGTGATCTATGTCACCAAAGTCCACGGAGTATTCTTTATCGACATCAAACGCATTGAAGTATGAGGAGAGACTGAATTCCATCGTGGTTTCGGTCGATATATCAGTGGGGCTGGTTTGGGGAGGTTTTAGTGGCGGATCACTTGTGTTATTATTACTGTTGTTGTTGTTGTTGTTGATGCTGCTGTGATTTGAGACGATGACGTCACTTTTGGACTGTCCACGTGAAAGGTAGAGGCTCACGTGATAAGATGGCCTAGGCGTCTAACGGACACTTCTTATACGGCCGATGGTAGGTAATAGTACAGTGTTTAGTGGGGCTAGATCTGGTGATGATGTGGGTTTGTTTTGGTACGCGGTCTCACGTGATCGCCTATGATGAGGGTGGTCCAAGTCATGTGACTAGATACCTATAGTGGGTTCATTTCGTTAGCGATACTCTACTTATAATACACAGTTAGCGTGGTTTGTTACGTCCTAGCGGTCTGCTATGTGACATTTGGTCGACCTAATCTTTGAGTTTGGCGTATCCTTTTACTAGAGCCTTTTCTGTGCCCATTCTCTCGTCTTCTATGGCCCCAAGTAAATCTTTCATGGTGACAGAATTTCCCGACCGAATTTCTCTATAACGAAGTCCGTTATCCCCTCTAACTGAAATTATTGAGCTTTGTTTGTTACCACCGTCTTTATCTGCCGGACCCTTGGCAGTATCATTAGAAGCAGCATTCATCCAAGAGTACTTTTTCCGGCCTGGGTTCATGGTCATCATTGCTGCCGTAGCATTTGCTGCACGGTGAAGAGTTTCTTCGGCACCAGCCTTGGAATTCTCTGCCAGGGCAGCTTCTGCGGCGTCCAGCGCATTTTTCTCCAACCCTAGAAGCACTCTTTTGGCCACTCTTTTCTCTTCCAACTCCTTTTGTTTCACTGCAAGATCACGTAGACCTTTAGAAAGTTCTGATCTTGACGCAGGATTAACAGTTGGAAGTTTCTTGTTATTTTTGCTGGTCAAAGTAGGATTGCCTCTTCTACGATGGCGAGATATAATCACTGTTTTGGTCAATATATTGGTAATCCAACGCTCGCAAGATGCAGATACTAGTTCCAATAATTCACCATCTTGGAGAAAGTTTTGTTGGACGCCATTTTCCTTGGCCACCTTATTCATAAACGAAGCCACATGGTAAGCATTCAAGAATGCTGGTGGCTTGGCGCCCCTTAATATCAGCCGCATATCGTTGGAGATATCGTTTCTCCGGTTGAATTGCTGTTGTAATAAGATATCTTCTTCTTGTTGAAGATTCACTCCGGCTGCGGCAATAGCATCATTCAACTTGGACGAATCGTGCTTATCCTTATCCTGCCCTGCGGGAGCACGGGTATCGGTATATGGGAGGGTGGTGTGTTGGTATGGTTGTGACATAACCGAAGGAAGTGGTCTTCCTGATGAAAATTTCGACAAGTTGGAGATGGAAGATGGGGCCCCGGGGTTCAACCCTGATCCAATGTAATGGTTATTTATTGGGGCAGTGCCGCTGCCGTTGGAGCTTCCAATAGAACCACCAATAGAACCACCAATAGAACCACCGATAGAGCCACCAATAGAGCCACCGATAGAGCCACCGATAGAGCCACCGATAGAACCCGCGGTAGGACCACCGCCAATTTTGGCTCCTAGACCTGGTGTTGATATTGACCCTGAGGCTGGTGCCAGGGTTGGTCCAAGGGCTGGGTTCAGTACAGGGTTTGTGGAAGCTTGGCCTGGGACTGTATTTAGTGGCGAGGTAGATGTTGATGCCAGAGCTGTTGCTGGTGCTGGTGCTGTTGCTGTTGCTGGTGCTGCTCCCAGTACTGATACCGATGCTGTTGTAGTAGGGATGTCCCTGTCTCCGGGCTCTGTCTTTACCAGCACTTTAGACCCATCATTGGCTATGCTGTTCAGACCGCCGGTTGGATCCTGGTCCAAGAAGCCTTCAGGGAGGTTGTCAAATCCCATGTCTAAGTTATTAGTCGATTGGGTGTTGTTTGTGTTGGTACTGAAACTATCACCAAAACCTGGAATTGGGTCGTTGAAAATGTCGTCAAACTGGGTGTCGGTCGACTCCGTCTTGAGCTTCTTGTTCTGGGCATCGTCAAACGTGTCGTCGTCCTGCGACCGCTTGGACTGCGATGAATCTAACCCGGACATGGTGGTGGTGTTGTTAAATCGGATACACCAAAACTAAATAGGTGAGTTTGTGGTCACGTGACCGGTCACGTGGGGGCCTACGATGAGCATCAAAAAATTCCACTGTTTGAGTCTTAGCCGCCATCTTTACCATGTCTTCCAAGAGCCACGTCACATTCGAGGGCCACCGCAACTTCCGGTTGCGGTTGGTGTTGTCGCTCTTATCGGGCAAGCCCATCAAAATTACCAAGATCCGGTCAAACGAGATGAATCCGGGTTTAAAGGATCATGAAGTGTCGTTTCTAAGACTCTTGGAGGCCGTCACCAACGGGTCTCGTATAGAGATCTCCTACACTGGTACCACCATTGTGTTCAACCCAGGAATTATTGTGGGAGGAGAGCTTACTCATAATTGTCCCTCCACCAAACCAGTGGGCTATTTTATCGAGCCTATGTTATATTTGGCACCTTTTTCCAAGAAAAAGTTCTCCATTATCTTCAAGGGCTTAACTGCTTCGGATAAGTCCAAGGATGCTGGGGTCGAGGCCATCAAATGGGGTCTTTTGGCCGTGATGGAAAAATTTGGCGTGCGAGAAGCTTCTTTACATGTATTGAAAAGAGGATCACCTCCCTTGGGAGGCGGTGAAGTTCATTTTGTGTGTAACTCTCTTATCCCACAACCATTGACCATGCATGCCCTTGAAACCCCCAAGTTGTCTGCCATCAGAGGTGTGGCCTATTGTACTCGAGTATCTCCTTCTGTGGTGAATAGAATGATAGATACTGCTAGAAATGTCTTGAGACCTACTGGAGTAGAAGTGAATATTACTGCCGATGTGTGGAGAGGCGACAGTGCAGGGTTGTCGCCGGGTTTCGGAATAACTTTGGTGGCTGAGCTGAAAAAGGGCTGGAGAATATTGACCGAAGGTGTGGGTTCGGCTGGGTCTTTGCCTGAAGATTTGGGTGAAAAGGTTGCCTATCAATTATTGGACGAATTATCCAACAGTTGTGTTGTCGGAAGAAACCAAATCATGTTGAGTTTGGTGTACATGACCATTGGTAAAGAAGACATAGGGAGATTGAAATTACACAAGCATCAAATCGATGAAGACCTTGTGTGGGTTTTGAGAGATATCAAGGCCGTTTTTGATACCGAAGTGTACTTGAAAGATGGTGCAGATGAGCCTATTCCTGGCGAAGAGGATTACGTGACTGCCACAGTCAAGGGTATTGGGTTCACTTCTGCTTCCAAAAAAATAGCATGAGAGTTCTAGTCATCCCAAAACTACAGCTAAACTCTCCGGATTGGTTACTTTCCCCGCCATCATGGCCCTTTTGTAAAATAAATAGCGAACTCGATGGGGTCCTCTGAGCCCTATTTTTCATTTAGCTGGATTCAATATAGATCAATGCACAATTGAGACAACTTAATTCAAACTCACAAATATTTACCATGGAATTAAATGTGTTGATTACGCTATAAATAAACATCAGTATGAAAACAGATTTTCCTTCAGACTAGTCAATTAGGGCTATTCATAATTGTTATAAAATCTATAGTTGGTTGATTTCTTCGACACGCTATTGAATAGACATTTTTAATACAACAAGATAAAAATAGTGTTTATTCGTACTATTAATATTCCATGAGTATTCCCAATGATGGAGCTTACCAGAAGGAACACCACCCTATATAATGTTGACACAAGTTCTCTACACTTGTTGCCTGTTGGATCAATTTGTCTACTTGAGTAGGTACATCTAGACCCCTCAATCTCTTGATATCGTTACCAGTGAGCTTATCAGTGATTCTCTTTAATACCAAGGCAGCTCTGGCATTTCTAACTTCAAGTTCGTTCTGTTTCGTCAATCTAGCGGCTTCTTGTTCATCGATTTGGCCCCTTCTCAATAATTCAACTGTGTTCACTTGAGGAACCTTCAATCCTGTGGCCTCGGCCACTGCCTTGGTAGGGAAATCAAACCCCCAATTAATCAACGGATCGTAAGCAAATGCCTCTAAAATTGCCATCAATGACTCTTTATTATCTCTCAAAACTCTCATAACATGCTCACATGTGATTCTAAACGATCCTTCAATCCCGCTTACTTCCATTGCATAGTTCAACATTCTTGTCAATCTAAATGGAACCTTTTCAGGGTATTTTTCTCTCAAGATCGCTGCTTCAAAACAATCACCAAAATCAATATGAATCACCTTACCAGTGAATCTATCAAGCATCAAGTTGGATGGATGACGATCTCCCAATCCAAGAATATACCCTACCATAGACATCACGGCCAATGATCTTGTATAGGTGGTACGACGATCTAACCAAGATTCAGATGACTTGGACTTAAGCCACAATACCTTATAAAGATCTTGACCACGAGTATTGTCTAAAGCCCCTGTGAAAACCTCAACCTTTTGGAGCAATGTTAAGCTATCATAGTCAGGAGCCATTTGCAACATGATTCTGTGCTCAATATTAAGTAAGATCTTTCTAGACTCACGGTATTCTCTAATCAATACATGGAAAGTATCAGAATTAGGCACCCAACGCAAAAGACCCACTTTGGGTGAAAGTGGAATGGCTTGATACTGTTGAATATCCAAATGTCTCTTGAAACATTCGGGATCGTTTACCAACAATGTATTGACCAAACCAAACAATTGCATGACCAAATTATCCTGTCTGATATCTTCATGACCTTTCAATACATATTGATAGTCTTTACCATCGCTACCCTTCAAAATCAAGGATCTTGGTCTTTGTTTGGACGAAATAACCGTGATGGTAGGATCGAACCGAAGAATCCGAATAACTGGTTTTCCAGCAATGTAAGTTCCAGGTGCAGCCAATTCCAAATTATTGGCTTGTTCTAATTGAGGAGAAACATATTGTAATTCGAAACTTTGCAATTGAGGAAGTTGACGACTGATACGACGGAACACATTATAATAGATATCCCAAGCTTGGTTCAAATTGGTAATATCCTTCGTTGCACGGTAATTCAATACCCATTCATAGGCATCGGCCAATTCACGACCAAAGGCTGTCGTGAATGCTGATTCTCGAATAGTTTCAGGTCCCTTTTGTAACATTTGATGAAGAGGTTCTAAAACTGCAAACATCTTTTCGGTATTGTGCTCTCCAAAAAACAACCGTGAAGCATCTTCCAATCCTTCGTACCATTGTTCATGCCACAAGACCGCCACTCTGATCAATTCATGACTGACCACTTCAGCTTGGTCTACTAAATTGGCTGAGTGAAGTCTCATTTTCTCAATAATTGACTCTGCGGCCCTCTTTCTATTCAAAGATTCCGAAGTCACAGCAACTGCTAATGGATAAACCAATGCTTGTGGATGTGCTTTACCCAAGTCCGTCAACAACCCAAATAATGATCTGCTGACAATTTGGTTTGGCTGATGAATACGTGATATCAACTGCGGCACTACTTCTAACCAGTTATCAATCTTGACCATATTAAAACCTTCGGTCATTGCTTGTGCAGCTTCAGGAATCCCACCGAATTTGAACCAAAGAGTAAGCAATCTCAAAGTATCTTGCAAGGAATTGGAGTTGGACAAGGCAATGGAATGGAAAAATCCCTTGATAGAAGGTACTACATGGCGCTGAACTGCTTCCATGGGTATCATGGTGGGTTGGTTAGGGAGTTTTTGTTTTTCTTCTTCATTAGATGCCAATTTGACCTGTTCATTTTGCTCCATAATTTCAGTTTGCTTTGCTGAATCATTTTGGGTAAATAATGAAATCACTTCGAAATTGGCCAACGCCCAATTATGCCATGCCTTATACCATTTATCATCAAAGTGAGTGGCCAAAAGATATGCTCCCAAGATTATCTCCGAAGTTTCTGATCTCCAGTTGCTATTCAATGCAATTTGCCATTCACCTTGTTTTAAGAAGCATCTGGCTAATAATCTGGTATATTCTTCAACGTGCTTGGGGATTCCTGGACCTTCGGAAGGTAAAGGTTGTGTAATCAAATCATTAGGATTCAATCCCAAATCTTGCGACATTCTGGTGGTGAAATCAACCAAATGGCGCAATGCTTCCTTTTGCTGACCCTTAGCCCACATGTACTTCAATTGAGCATATACTACCTGTGGAGGAGCTCTCGATGGATTTTCAGGAGACCCTTCTTCAAGTAACGAGTTCAACGACTTCTCAGCTAAATTCAACCGACCTGATTTCCTACACAAATTAGCAAATTTGATCCACATATCCATATCTTGTTTGGGCTTTATCACTAAGGCCCGCACCTTCAACATTCTTTGCCAAATGTCCACATTTCTTTGACAGCCTAAGAGTCTAGTGTTCCAGGTCTTTCTCATGACTGCCCTCTTTTCTGATCCTTGCGGTAACCCCTTGTATTTGATGATTTCCTCTAATTCTGCGAGCATTTGCACTCTGACAACCACACCGTACGCTCTGGTATAACTTTCGCTGACCAATGCAGTTATCTCGGTCACCAATAAATCACGAGCCTTCAAGATATGACTAGAGGCGTCCTCAAAATTGTTACGATGAAGTGATAAAATAGCATTGAAAAAAGCCTTGTCAGGCGACTCTGTCTTCATTACCTTGATACAGGAGTCCATACGGTCCCATTGACCCAATCCCCAGGCAGCAGCTGCAGCCAATGGGGCCACACTCCGCTTGATTTCACTTGAAGAATTGTCCCATTTACTCTTTGCAAGTTCTGAGAGTTGTTCCCATTCTCCCAAAGCATGCAAACTTCTCATTTTACCCATTGTAATTTCCATATTGTCAGGTTCGGCCTTTTCTCTGAGATTATAAGCTTTCAATGCATCGTCCCACCGTTGTAATTTTTCATACCATGTTTCTTTCAATTGAAGATCATGGTGTAATTGGGCATGTTTCAAAATACCAATTGCTGCATCCGATTGCTGGAGTTGATTGTTGATACTGATTAACGATTCAATGGTTGGAGTGGTAGGTTCTTCATAAAATTCTAATTCCTTGTAATGCAAAGCCTTGGCATAAGCATGACATCTTTGAGCATATTGACCTAACGTTGTGATGGCAATAGGTAAAGATTTATCATCATGTTCCATAAACTCTGCCAAATTAAGTAAAATCTGATGGATTTCTGGAGGGTTATTAGGTGAGGATAATGCAATACAGAATGACTGCACGAGTTCCTCCTGGTGCTGGGAATATAATTCACTCCAGCAACTAGCAAAACTGGCATTAAATAAATCTTTGGCTAATGGATAGTAATCGGAGGCCAATCCAGCACAGGCTCGAATAGCATGACTGGGACTTTGTTTTAACAATTCCTTACTCAATCTACCGATCCATTCTTGCCAATCTTCTTTACTTCTTCTTTGACTAGAGTCCCATGCAGCTTTCAATGCAGCCTGGTTTACTGGTAATTTCTTCGATGGCATATCAACTTCTGGAATATCCAAATGATGTGAGTGAGTATCATATTCCTTATAAATATCGAGGAAAGGAGGTAAGGGGTCTCCACTTACGAGCTTACTAACCAATTGCTCAAATTTTGGTGCATGAATCTTTTGCTGAACTAATACCTTCTTGATAACAGGGATGAAGACACTAAACTCGGTCCCTAGCTGTAACAATAAGAAGCTCAATGTGTTCATAGCAGCGACTTTGAGCTCATCATTACCTTGTCTCAATACTCTAAGAATAGGGTGAATGATTCTCGATGCCATATCATTTAACAATACATTTCGGGATAATCTTCCAATTGTTTCAATTGCCGCCTTTCTCAAGATTAGGGGACCCACTTCAAACATTTTCACGATATTTGGCACAATGATATGTACGTACTCTTCAATATTACTTCCGAAAACCACAAATGCCTTCAAAACATGTAAAGAGGGTTCTCTTTTGAGTGATTTATCTTCTTCAAATACCTCCAACATCAAGTTCAAAATATCAGGCAAGTACATTTTGAACTCGCCTTCTAATGCTCTTGATATGGACTCAATCAAACTGATAATGATTACTTGGATATTAGGTTGGGTTTGTGAATTGAAAAACTCCTTGATCACCTCAAAGATTTCAGGTAAAAAAGGCCGGATATGTTGCTTAACAATCAAGATTAATGCCCCCAATTGTTGGAAGTAGAACTTCAACATTGAAGCCTGGCAAGTGTGCATGACATTGATAATACCCGGAATGATCTGGGGTAAAAATGATACACACCGCAACCCCAATGTCTGGAAAATGTACATGATGGCTTGGATTACTTTGGTATGGTGCGCACTTAACGAAGGATCCTTCAATATTTTCATCAAATTGGTGATCGCTACTGTTGGATAATATTCTTCGTTCGAGGGCGACATTCCTTGCATTAACAATGCAACATCGATGGGTGGGGCGTTCTGTTCCACTGGAATACTCTTAGAATGCTGTTCGACTTCGCGGTGCTTGTAAGGGTCCAAAGCCCCCAAGATCCCTAAAAGCCTTACTGTTTCTCTTCTGATTTGAGGTGATGTTTCCAGCTTCAAAATCCCCACTAACATTCCCAACAACTGTGGATAATCCAATAAAGGTTGAATAACGTAACCTGACGAACCAGAAAGTTGACCTAAGGTTTTCAAGGCCGCATCTCTTTTATAAGACGAGCTTTGGTCCTGAAATGTGTCTAGAAGAACTGGCATCAAATCCGTAATGAAGGGTTTAAGATCTTCTCCCCCTACAACCGCCACTTCTCCAAGACATTGAATAGCACTGGATGATACAGAGGGACTGACGTCTTTTGCTTTAGTCAATAATGATTCCACAATGGGTTTGACGTATGGACGAGTCAATTCCTTGGAGTTGCTAATCAAAAGCGACAATAACGTGGCACTTTCTTCCTTCTTTCTGCTGGTGGTGGAATATTCTAATCTTGATAAAAGTTGTATAAGTGTCTTTCTTAATGATGGAACAATGTATGCCGGGTTAATTGACGATAATCTTCCCAAGATTTTGATGGCGGTCTTCCTGATACTGAAAACCTCGTCGTTCAATGCAATAAATAGTAATCTGACATTATCAGCTTGAGATAATTGAGGATCGAAATTTCCGGCATTGGCCAAACAATTTAATCCTTCCAATCTAATTTCTGGAATTGGATCGGAAATCGATATTGACAATAATTTATCCAATACCTCATTGACAGCATTTAATGCGTTGACACTAGTTTGTTGACAAATTGGATCTTTGATGAAGATTTCACATGACGTGACAGCTGCCACTTGTCTGACCTTACCGTTATTATGTTCCAAGTATGATATAGTACAGTATCTAACAAATTCATTGAGAAGATAATTTTCGAACTTGAAAAATGCCAACATTTCCAATGCTTGAATAAGAATAGCACTGTCCAAGTTTTCATAATTTTCCTGGTTCATAAGAATATTATTAATACTCATCCCGGTATCTCTAGAAATCATAAGCAACCGATAGTCACGAGCCAAAGATTCGTTCATTTTGACGGATCCATAAGGTGATCCTGGCGGTTGGAAGGTTTTCCCCGATAATACCAAGCTCAACAAGTTCAATAATTTCTGGTTGATTAGGTTGGTCAACGTAGGGATGTTTTGGATCAATATTTGTAACACATCTTGCATATGCTTGGATAACGAACAATTGGTAAACATCATATCCAAAATATCTCTTTGTAAATGTTTTGTTAAAGCTGGTCCCACTGCGATAGAGAGTTTACCTATACAGTCGAAAATAGCCGGTTCTGTATCTTTTCTACTAGCTCTGTACTTGGAAGCACTGGCCGATGAATTGGATATTGCCGATACGTTAGGAGCAGGAGAATCGCTGCTAACAGCATTGACCAAAATCAGCTGAACACTGGAATTAGTGGGGTATGACAAGCCCTCTCTGATATTATCCAATATGGCATCTAAATATGTGGCCATTTGGTTTCCAACTTCCAATGAGATAAGTCCTATACTTTTGAAAATGGCACTTTTATCGGAGTTGGCACTTTCATTATGTTGATTTTTATACTTTTTCAATTGTGACAAGTAATAGTAGAGGTTCCGATGTAAGTATTTCTCCACAAATAATTCTGTATTCACTCGACTTAATAAAGGGAAAATATTGGTTAACTCTTGTCTAATTATGGATAATTTATGGTTCTTGTAAAGAATGACATTTTCATAGATTTGTTCAAATTTTGAGTAGATGTAAGGATCATTGTTATATTTGAGAAGTTCGCGATAAACCAAGAGTGAGCCATGAATGCTTTCGGATGAATTGGAGGTTGTGGATGTGATCAAATTATAAGTGGCAGACCCATTGGAGCTATCGCCATTTTCAGTAACATCATGCTCATTGAGCAACTTGGAAGCCAGATCAATCAATTTCTTGACCCAATAATTTCTGGCATTAATATCTCTATCATAAATGATTTTCATACATTTTTCCAAGGTAACAGCCGAGTCGATTCTGATGATAAGCTTGCTATCTCTCAAGGGGATCCACAAATGGTCCAAGATCTGGCTTATGAAACTGAATAATAACGTAGGGGCATTGTCGGCTAATGCATTTATGATCAAAATGGCTGAGTGTCTTCTATTTTCATGCTGTCTGTTATCGTTTTGAAGCCACTCAATGGCTCTTTTAGCCTCGAAATCTACAAAGTCCCCCGTCAATGTTCCTCCGGGAGTTGCCAATTTACCTAAAGTCTTGGTGGCAGCTCTCATGATCACAAGATCATTTGATAAAATAAGGGACCCCAAATAATTGGAAAACCGGGCAGTTTTAGTGGCGTTCTCTTCACCAACACCAGAATCAAAATCAATCAATGCATTCATGGCGGCAATTCCTCCAAGTTTTTCCGCCTGTTCTTTGCCATGTAACAATTCGAAAATAGTCTTGTTGATATCATTATTGTATCTATTGAACTGCTCCGACGACAAATCCCGGGCTATGGACTCCAAGTAGTTTCTGAGCTCGAGGGCGTACCGGGCTCTTTCATCCTCTTTATGGGATTTCAACCCCGTGAATATCTGGTTAAGTGCCACTCCATCAACCACTTGTATTGTAGACGACATCACGAAGAAACTAGCAATATGGCGAGATTTATGGGGAAATTATGGGCCGAGGTTCGATGCTTATAGCCGCTTTTTTGAACGGATGGTTGTTTTGGTGATGATATTGGAAAATGTCGATACTCTCGTTACTTCAATGAATGGTTGTATAGTGACGAGTCTGACTAGTATCGGATTCAAAAGATTTGCAAATCGGGTCAGGTGACTGGTTGTGAATTGGTGTCTAGTAGACTCGAACTCGCGGCTCCGGTGGTTTTGCTGGTCTTTGGTGAAATGACTTGATGGTAGTTCCAATTTGGATGTCATTCTTATCTGGTGAAGTGGTTGTCCGGTATGTGCACGCCCATACTTTCTATACACTATAAAAGTCCCAATATGGTGTCATATCTGGCCAGGAAAGTTTTGGGTAGCTTGATTGGAGCAGATGGGGTAAGTTTTGCCACGTGAAATTATTGTAGAATTTATTGTAAATAAATTTTATCGAGTTTTAGGTTTTTATATATTCAATTGTAATTATGAACCTTTCTACTTCTTCATTATGAAACATACCAATGTGTATATTATCCTGCTATTTGGTTTATGACATTTGCATCATTCTTTGAGTTTTTATAGTGAGTAGCCCGAAAAAATCACCATCTTTTTGACTCAAAGAAGGCTCGAGATAAATTAACCACTTCTCAAGTTCGTTCAATTGATTCATTTATTCATCTAAATATGTTCATATTTCTACCAAAAAAAAAAAAAAAAGGGGGGGGGGACCTTTTTTTTATAGTGGATTTATGTATCCGAAATTTTGCCATTTGGTAGCAGACATTTATGGCACCGAGAACAACGAAAAGTTTCTGACGATACTTGGACCATACTCGTCATAATCGCTCTTGGTGTAGCAGTAACTCTTGAATTCCGCGGTCTGAGCCAACAATGACCCTCCGAACCAAACAGCATTTCTTTGTCTTTTGTGGGAAATAACTTGAACATCCACACCGGTACTCAAAGTATTCAATCTTTCATTGACCAAACCCTTCAAGTCCTTTTGTAATCTTCTACCGAAATCCTTAAACATAGTGGATCCTCCCGATAAAACAATGTTTTTGTAAAGTTTTTTACGAACATCGATTGGAGAAGCTTGAATGACTTGATCCACCACAGTAGGTAAAGGAGTCAAGTAATCGGAGGAGGCAATTTCTGGATTAAAAAAGATTTCAGGAGCCAAAAATCTTTCGTAACCAACATCCACCACATTGGATCTTGTTTTATCAGCGTACTCAACTATATATTGAGCAAACTTTTCTTGGGGATATTGATCAAATTTACGGAATTCTTTGACAATATCAGGACAAACATAACAAAACTGTTGTTTAATCTTTTCTGCGGTTTGCAAGCTGGTATCGGCTTCACCACGATCTCTCAATACCTGTTGGATAAACGAGGTGATATCTCTACCAGCCAAGGGAATGTTCTTGATGGCAGTACCAATGACATAACCTTCAGCAACCGGTATAACATGAGTAACACCATCACCAGAATCAATCACAGTACCAGTCAACGATCTATCTTGGACCTTGGAAGAGGTCCATGAAGCAGCCAATGCCAACACTGCTTGAACCGCAATATATAACCCAGCACAATTGAATGATTCAAACATGATTTCGGCAGTACTTTCTCTATTTTCAGGAGGATTCAAAGGTGGTTCGGTCAATAAGAAGTAATGGTCCTCCGGTTCACATCTCAAGTACTTGAAGATGGAATTTTCCCAAAACCGTTCCATATGATCCCAATCCTCAATTTGTCCATGTCTAATTGGATATGAAAGATTATAATTGGGTCCATTAGCCGCATTGAGAGCCTCATCTCCAATGTAAAAGTCCAAGTCTTCGAGTCCACGTTTCGACGACAAGAAAGATGCCGACCCTGCACTTTTTGATTTGGTGTTTTTGGCGGAAGACGACGAAGTAGCAATTGCAGTGGGGAATACAAACGAGGGCGAATCATTTCCGGCAAAGCCCAACTTCGTCAATCCGGTCCCGTTGTCCATGACAACCGCAGGGGTGCCCATACTAGCCATGATGAACTTGATTTATCTTGTTTGTTTCGTGGTATATCACTGTTAAGGGTGCCAGATAGGACGAACTTGGCGGGTGAGTGTTGGTAGTTGTTGCCTGCATATAGGCGCGGGTCAAAGGTGTAAAGTTTTGCGGGTCTAACCTGCAAACTGCCGGGACCAGTCTAAAGTGGGAGACCCAAAACGAAACCGGTGGCTATTTTAGTTGTGTTGTAGAGTATCTTGATTTACAGTAGGCTGATTTCAGACCTGTATTACGTAATACCTATGTAATTGTAATTCTTATAGCATATATAGAAAGAACCATTGAATAACCGGGGTATTCGGGCTAGTCGGTTTTGACGTTTGGTGTTGTAACTAATACTCGTCCTTACCACTGATAATCACATCATTAATCTTCAAAATCATTCTGGTCAATTGAGTGGCCAACAACAATTGTTGCTTCTTACCAATCAATGGGTCTATAACAAACAATTCCTTCATATCATTAGTACCTTTACCAAGAGCATCCACTCCCAATTGCGATAATTTTTCCGTGGCTTGCTTGGCCTTTAAGCTCGACAAAGTATCAATAGGATCCAACCCGGAATTTTCTGCCAATGTCATTATAATGGTATCTAAAGCAGATGCAAATGCACGGAATGCATATTGATCTATTCCCTTTTGTCTATCAGCAGCTTCAGAAACCGCCAAAGAGCATGTCAATTCCGCAGCTCCTCCTCCATACACCACTCTATTGTCTCTAACCAAATTACGGACAACACAAACAGAATCATGTAATGCTCTCACACCTTCATCCACAATCATATCGTTGGAACCTCTGATAAAACAAGTCACAGATTTGGCATTGGCAGTGCCTTCAACTACCAACATGCGGTCTCTAGTAGTACCAAATTCTAATTCTCTGATCGATTTGGCAGTACCCAACTTTTCGGGGCTCAAATCTTCAAATCTTGGGACTATACGACCGTTGGTAGCAATGGCCAACTGTTCTAATTCAGCACCACCAATCCATCTGATGGCATTCAAACCATTGGCCAACAACAAGTGGTTGGCCTCGTCATCAAATCCCCATTGACAAGCGACTACATTAGCACCGGAAGCCTTGATAAGATCGATCATTTCTTGGAATTTCTTTTGCTCATACTCTTGTAAAGCTTTGAATTCTTCAGTGGTGGAAATTTCCAATTTATGTTTGGTTTTTGGTTTAGGAGGTTCCAATGGTGCTGTCAATATAGCTATTTTACAATCTTCAATATGTTTGGGCATTTGAGAGTGAGAAAAGTCCTTCTCCAACAAAACTCCCTTGATGAGGTGAGAGTCTTCAAGCGAGCCACCCACCTTCTTTTCCATTTTTATTAATTCAAAGTCCACATCTTTTCTTTCGAAATCAGCCACGGACAATACGGCATCAACGGCCATTTGAGCAAAATGTTCATGGTTCTTGGAAACAATCTTGGACCCCAACGAAGTCTTGGCGGCTCTTAAAAGATTGGGGTCGGAATTTTCAGCACTGATTTCAATTTCATCGGCCACATTGTCCAATTGTTGAATGGCAATCTTACAAGCCTCATCAAACCCGTTGGCAATCTTGATGGGGTGGATCCCCTTTTCGATCAACTCCAAAGCCTCGTCCAATAATGCACCCGCTATAACCACCACTCCTGTGGTTCCGTCTCCAATCTCGTCATCCTGAGACCGGGACAATTGCACTAATAATTTGGCAATCTCGTTGTCCAAATCCATTTGCGACAAAATGGTGGCACCATCGTTGGTTATGGTGATTTCGCCGTCCTGGCTGATCAATATTTTGTCCATACCTCTTGGGCCCAACGAAGTTTTCACGATGGAAGCCACTGATCTGGCGGCCAATATATGAGATTTGGTTGCTTCCAAGCCGTGTTTTCTTTGCTTTTTGCCCTGGTCCCTGACGATAATGAAGGGTCTTCCCATCTCGTCCTGGGCCACGATGGCATTGGATAAATCAGGCATTCCTGCTGGTTGTGCCATGGTTAATGAAGGTGATGGTGAAGCTAAACACGCCTAAATTTTTTATTGGAGTCGACGAGAATGTCGTGCGACACGGGTGGTGGCCAGAGGCGATAAAGATGGGTAAAAAGGGGAGAAGGACGGTGAAGAGATGGCAGAGAGAGCGGCCCTGATGACTCCAACAGGCGGCTAGTGAAGAGAGATGCAAAATTCGGCTACTTCTGTGGGTGTTCTTTATCCTTGTCTTTTGGTAGTGGTGTAAAATGTCGCGGCACATTTTTTCAGATATTTCCCATTTTCAGACATTTTAGTATATCTACTACAAGAGCTTCAGTGTAACAGAAAGTTGACAATAAGGAGCTGAATTTCGCAGTACTATATTGATTTTTGGTGGGCTGTTAGTCTCGGGAAATGAATTCGGTATTTATCGCCAGTGCCCTTTGCTACATTTAAATATTCATACATATATATATATATTATAGATATTATACAAGTAGTTGACCAGACTGAAAAATGGTACTGAATCGTGCTGAAAAATCGTAATTGTACCCATCCAAAAATACCCATAAGTTATTTTTGTTAAAACGAACACCAAATGCTCTGAAGGCAGTTTTTTTCCTCTTTTTTTTTTACTCCTCTATGGCCAGTTCTCTGTTCTCTGTTCTCTGTTGTCTGGCGATGTTCGCTTTTCAGCTATATTCGGTGCGACTCTTTATCCGATATCGCTTTGTAATCGATGGAAGACATCACCATGGTTAATTAGCCCCATTGATGGGCCCTGACGGTCTGGAACACGAAATGAGGGGCAACAAGTGTACTTTTGTGGGCTTTTTCTTTCTTGGTTTTGTTTTTTTCCCGGGTCTTTTTCTGCCCTGGTTCCTCTTTCAGCCCCTCTAGTTCTCGAGATGGTCTTGTTCTAGCCCCACTGGGCCTCCCACCTTATCACCAGTGCGATTTTTCATGAAAAATTTCCGATGCCCATTACTACTAAATGACAGCAGAGATCAACATCGATAACGCCTCTTTGGAACAGTTGAGAGACGTCTTGGTCAACAAGGCCGGTGACGTGACTTTGGCCAACCGGTTCCGGGCCTTGTTCAATTTGAAGTGTGTAGGGTCGGAATCTGCCAACCAAGAAGAGGTCCATAAGGCCATCGACTACATAGCCGAGTCTTTCAAGGACGATTCGGAGTTGTTGAAGCACGAGGTGGCCTATGTGCTTGGACAGACCCATAACTTGTATGCAGCCCCATACTTACGTGACGTTTTGACCAATGAGTCCCAACAATGTATGGTCAGACATGAGGCTGCCGAAGCATTGGGTGCTTTGGGAGACGTGGATTCGTTGCCTTTGCTTCAACAATACTTTGTCAACGACCCTTTGCTTGAAATTAGACAGACCTGTGAGTTGGCCATCGATAGAATCAAGTGGGAAAACTCTGAACAGGCCAAAACTGAAAAATTGGAGACTTCTGCCTATTCTTCCATCGACCCTGCTCCTCCCATGGCTTCTGACAAAGAATCCAAGGTGGAAAAATTACAGCAAATCTTGAACGATCAGCAAAAGCCTTTGTTTGAAAGATACAGAGCCATGTTCAGATTGAGAGATTTGGGTACCGATTCCGCATGTTTGGCTTTGGCTACTGGATTTGAAGACCCTTCGGCCTTGTTCAAGCACGAAATCGCCTATGTTTTCGGCCAGTTGTGCAACCCTGTCACGGTTCCTTCTTTGATCAAAGTCTTGAAAAATGAGACCGAGGCTGCCATGGTTAGACATGAGGCTGCTGAGGCCTTGGGCTCCATCGCTACCGACGAATGCTTGCCAGTATTGCAATCTTTCCTTAACGATAAGGACCAAGTGGTCAGGGACTCGGCAGTGGTTGCTTTGGACATGTACGAATATGAAAACTCGGGAGAGTTGGAATATGCCACCGTCAACTAAAGCTGGAGTTGTCTAATAAACAAAATCAAGACGACAAAAATAAAAGAAAATTAAAGAAAAGAAAAAGAAAATAAAAATAAAATAAAGATTTATTAAGTTGTTTTAAATATGATAAATTTTTTTTTATTGACTACTTAAACGTCTAATCCTGGTGTTTTTGAGTTATGGTGGTTCAACTGAGATAATTTGACAAATTATATAGGTATAAAATGTGTATGCAAAATAATGTACAAGGAAATGAAATTGGCTCTAATTATTGGTTCTAAACCGGTACCCACAATTTGTACATGTATAAAACACAGTGGCACCTTCATCGGCCGACCGTAATTGTAAGGTATGATATTGCATTTCTTCGTTTCCACACTTCGGACATTTTTCCTTAATGGTTGCCCCTTCGTCCAACTCGTCGTTTTTCAACGAAGTCTTGACCAAAGAACGGTTCGATTTAAGCTTGGAAGGAAATGCATCTTCCGATGAGGTGGTCACCACTTTCAAGTCGCTGAACTTGGCTTTGGGGTATGAATGCGAGCAATTAGAACATGTTATGGATGAGTTGGAGCTCGTGGCGTTCAAAAGGTTACCACAGTAGTTACAGAAGATCAAGGACCCAACAACAGACATCGTACAACAATCCAATAGTGATTTTTCAAATTTTTCAGAGATGTTCCCCATCGAGTATAGTGATGAGATAGGTGCAGGACATTAGGTGCGATGCTACATTAGGTGAGACATTACCTGGGGCAAAGACTTGAAAGTTTCAACAGAACGTGCCATATGGTAGGGAAACCCCCAAGCATGATGGTGGTGTTGATGGAGTTTGAAATTTTCTTGGTGAAAATTGGGGATTATTGGGTTCCCTGGTTGTCTTGTAGGAAAGTAAGTAGGTCACGTGGTGTGTAGATAAGGTTATACGTAGATGAATTGTTTAAAGTCGGTGGTGAACGCATATTCAAGCGTGGTACTAATTGATAAGGGGGCTCGTGTGATCTTTTAACAACTTCGGTATAATTGGTTGGGGTCATGACCGAAGGGCCCATTCCCAATTTTTGACGTTTTTGATAAATATACGAATTTTTGAAAAATTTGATATCATATCAATTATTACATTTGTAATTACTTGAGTTTGCTCCTATTGTGCTGGTTACAATTTTATTGTAATAATTGCGTATATTCTGCAAATAATGATGTACTTACAAAGCTCTTATTCTAATTCAGTGGACCAAATTGCATGGGGTGTTTCAGCTTTCTAATACTATATTTTTCAATTAAAACTTTCGTTCTAAAAGAGAGATCAAACCACCCACTACAAAGCAAAGACACAAATACCTATGACATCTCGAAATCTTCCGCTCCTTTAAACTAGATTTTATGCTTGTTCCGAACTTGTTCTTCCAACTTTCCCCGATTTTGCCATCTGTCAATCTGTCAATCTTCCAACCTGTCAACCTGTCAATATTTCGCAGCAACTGATAAGCATTATTTTGAGAACAGAACTCCAATAGTACTAGCCACACCGGCAGTTCTAGCCACCCAGACCCCAAACAAGAACTTAATTCCCACTCCTCCATCATCCCTGCTACCCCGATGTAACCATAGCCTTATTCTTTCCACAGTCTCCGGCGTGGGTTTCTTTGTGTTGTGGAGGGAGCGTGCATATTGGCTTAAGATCTTGCATATTGACCTAATATCGTCAGTCTATAACCATAACCCCTAAGGGATCCCACCGCTAGTCTAGTATAACACAATGGTACAAAAGATCCTCTTAATCAATGGCCCCAATTTGAACCTCTTGGGAACAAGAGAACCGGAAACGTACGGAACCACTTCGCTTAAAGATATCGAAGTTGCAGCAATTCAGCAGGTCCAATCCAAGAATACCAAATCGGAACTACTGGTGTACCAGAACAATACCGAGGGCTCTATCATCGACCGGATCCACCAAGCACGTAGCGAAGGCGTCGAGTTTATTGTCATCAATCCTGGTGCTTATTCCCACACTTCCATAGCTATCCGGGATGCTCTTTTGGGAACATCCATTCCCTATATAGAGATACATATTACCAATATTCAGCTGAGAGAGCCATTCAGACACCATTCTTATTTGAGTGATAAGGCGGTGGCCGTGATCTGTGGCTTGGGTGTGTACGGGTATACTGCTGCAATTGAGTATGCTTTGAACTACTGACTTAAATAAGTTCGTCTATAGAAACCTCAATATTGACTTGAATACTTACACTGTAGCAATTAATAAGGTGACTTAAAGCACAGCAGTAATACATGTACCTACTTGGGCTCCCAATTTTAACTGGATCCATAGATTTACCAATAACTTAGCGCAAGTGGATTGAATTATCCCCTGATTATCCACTGAAATAATATGCTTGCCTTCAGTGCTTTCTCAACTCTTTTTGTATTAAACATGATGCTCAAAAACCTGTGTGGCTCCAGTAAGGCAGGCTATTTCTTGTGTAGTATCAGAAGAGGTTCGAAAGATATATAACAAGTTTCAAATATCATAAAGGTACAATATTTGAGTTCAGTAATGGGATAAGTTTTATTATTCGAGCAATTCTGGTTCCACCGTGCTACAATAATTATTTCCTAACATGAAACGGTGCTTTTCTGACCTAAAGTGATTTTTAGAATGAAGTTTCAGAGTATAGTATCTCGAAACTTGGGGAATCCAAAGGATTGAACTCAAGACATTTTAAGACATTCTGCAAAATCTGATGCCACATGCCATTAGATCTTCGTATTAACATTCCAAAACATGTTGTTCTTCATTGTCAGTAATCGATCATACCTAGAGAGCTATTTTCGGTTGATCAGCACACCAATGTCGATCCACTATTTATTTATAAGACTATACTATATATATATATATATATATATATATATATTTTGGTGGTATTGGACAAGAGAAACCAACTTATGGGGCCCAATATCCGGCGTTGGTTATATTAGATGATTTTGTATTGCATGGCTGGATTATCCGAACAATCCTTCTTCAGTGGAGTTGGGCACCGGTTTATCCCCATAAACACCTAGCCAGCTAACAGGACGGTTCCAGTGAGCAATGGAGCTCAAGCCCAACACCTCGACCAATTTATTGGCCAATAATTCACTGTCCCTGAAATTATCTCCTTCATACACATGTGTTACCAACACATTGATATCGAATTCGTTGCGAGGTATATTGGCCAAGTACTTAACGTAAGACAGGTAGCTATAGGGAGTGTCCAAGTCTTCGGGTTTATTCAAATTTAATGACTCCAATGAAGAGTTGAAAAAGTCTGAACTGGTGTAGGAGTGAATATTTCCTTGAGCCAGGCTCTCCACAAGCCCGGCGTCGGACGAGTCCAACAAGTACACTTTAGAAAACTTGAATTGACCCACAAATGGCACAATCACCTCCCTAACAAAAGGCTCCACGAAACTGGAGATGATGGGTGATCTCTGTTGCACCACCACCAACTTGTTCTGGTGATCATAGTAGACTTCCAAGGGCGTAGACACCCCAATTGACGCTGGGTTCACCAGGTCAACGGGAGACGCAAACGGATACAAGTATTGGTGGTCAAGAGACCCGATTTTTTGGAACCCCAAGGTATGGATCAAGAGGTCAATGGATAGTTGAGGAATGTTCCCTATCGATACCGAGGGAAGCACGAGAGTGGTGCCGTCGAGACTTTGGCTGAAGCCGTCGACAGGAATGAATGGTGACATGGGAATAGGTCAATGGGTAGTGGAGAGTAGGAGGAGTTGGTGGCAAAGGCTTCTGAGGTATTTGCCATCAACAGGATTTAGCGAGGAGTGGGGGGCCGCGTGGTGGGGTTTAGTGAGAGGTTGTCAGTAGGTTCGCTCAGGTGCGAGCAGCTTAGTAAGATGTTGTCGCTAGACTCTCACTTTTTAACGACAAGTGTGGACAGTTTAGTGAGAGATTCTCGCGAGACAAGTGCAATCTACTGGAGTCCCTCTTTCGCTGGAGTCCAAGGTGGCGTCAATGAATCCCAATGACGACCCTTGCACTCTTTGTTCACAACAGAATAGGTCTATATTATTAGCATTATTATAGCAGAGAAGAAATAAAATCGATTGTAATAAAACATTGAAGAATGAGAAATTAACGGTATCAGCAAACAACCACGCCAGCATGATCATTGCTTAGCACAAAATAAATTAGCCATCACCAATTAATGGAATAAATTATAACCCATCAAATAAATGGGTGGGAACAAGTCAAAAATACGGAGGGAAATTACCCTTTTCACCAGCCTGAATCATTGAAATTGCCCATATTGTTAAGCATATTGGCCAGATGCAGCAGACCAGTTCCCATATTTGTATGTGAATGAAATGTATTTGCAGGCACATTGTTGGCATAAAAAGTCGACGAATTCAATTGGTTCAATTGTTGACTGGTAGGGTCGGAAGTGGCGTTGGTGGTGTTGCCGTTCCGGGACCGGTAGACATTATTATTGCCTCCACTATTGACAGTGGAACTTCCAAGTTTAATATCACTAAGCAAAGTAGAAGTGGACAGATTCAAACTAAACAAATTGTTCTTGGACCCTGATCCCTTCAACAAATGGGACGGATTTAGCGTATTATTAGCATTAAGATTGTTAGTGGTATTATTGGTGTAATTATTGGTGGCATTATTATTGATGGGTGGGATCAATGCGGAACTGGAGATGTTGGAGCCAAATAGAGAAAAAGCCGTGTTTCCTGGGGAGAGCGGGAGTTGGTTTTGTATAGAATTGAAAGACGGAAGTTGTTGATTTTGGTTCTGGATTTGCAATATCTGGTTAGGGATCATTCCATTCACTCCTAATACGTTGGTATTAGCCGGACCAAAGTTGGTATTTGTAGACATTTGGCCAAGATGATCGATAGCATTATTCACAAGGCCCGAGTTGTTGGCACCGGCCCCGCTATATTCATTATCGCTATCATTTAATAATGGCGATAATGGAATTAAATTGGTGGTGGGGTTTCCGCCGAGCCCATTTGTTGAAGAAGGAGGTGTTGATAGCCAGCTATTAAGAATGGTTTTGCGCTGTTGTTGGTTTTGGTGGTGGTATGATGGGGCAGTTCTATTAACTTGATGTCGTTTCGAAGCCAGTTCTTCTATGGGGTCGTAATACTCCTTTCCTTTGTTTTGCTCAAGATGATTCATAAATTGTTCGCTTAAGAACTCCTTATGATCCAATATAAATTGGGAGGTGACAGAATCAAGAAGCGAGGTCTTTTCGTTTCTAGAAAGGTTGGAATTATTGACAATTGCCAAATTGACCAAGCGATTGGCCTCATTTCTTAAAAACTGGCTGATATCATCGCAGGATTTTGCCTGGACAATGTTCTTGATATCGTCATCAGATTTTACCGTGGTAATTTTGGAGCTGATTTTAGGGGCCGCTGCCGAGAAGGTGGGCATGGACGAATCAAAGGTGATGATGGAGCCAGTTTTACGGGTGTTGGGAGAGGTGGCAAAATAGGACCGCTGGGAAGCAAAGGCAACGTCAGTGGAATCCTTATCTTTTTTAGGGGTGGTTGAGTCCGAAAGAACCATGGAGCCTGAAGAGCCCATGAGATTGCTGAAAACATCGGATGCAGAGGTATTATTGGAAGAAGTAGCAATGGAGATGGGAGGCGGTGGGTCCTCTGGGCTGGCATTGAAGATATCATCGTCTACGCGAGGGAACCCATGGTCATTGGCCAGAGTCCCCGCAGGTTCCATAGCATTCAATTCTTTAGGGGGGTCGTCATCGGGGCCCAATTCGGGGCCCAATTGATGGTCATGATTGTCGTTGATCACCACCAAGGTCCAGAACTTGTTTTTGGAGGAATAGTTGGCCCGCACCTTGAAGGGACAGGTGGTCTGGCGCCGGACCTGGGTCTTGATGCCCTTATTTTTCACCACCTCTTTCTTGACATGATTCTTGCACTTGAAGATGATCTTGTTGGTATCCAGTCGCTCAATGACAATATGGATACCACGGCGGCTGGCCAAGCACTCCAGAAGCCACGGCTTGATCTCCTCCTTCCCGTAGAACCGTTTGGTCTCCAATTCTAGTTCCTTTAAAGATACTCGGTTTAACCGGCTCGACATGGTGGATCTAGGGCAACTGACAATGGGGGCATCCTCTTTGCCCGGCTGGAGCGGGGGAGTGGGGAGCAAAACAGTGAGATCTATTCCAAATCCGGCCAATCGGGTTTTAGCGGCTCAATTTGTTCAATTGTTGTAACGTTCAGTTGGGGGGGGGTTTTTTTTTTGGGTTCCACTAGGGTGATGAATTATTATGGCCTTTTTGATGAGATTAGATCTTGTCGCGATTATCCTTTTTGGGTGCTGGGTGCTGAGCGACATGCGACATTCTGATCACCATTTTTACCCTAACCGGCCGTCTAATGTCTGTAGTTTAAACGAGTTAACCGAGTTAAAACATTCGATTGCATAGATCGTGGGGTCCATGGAACTGAACAGACGACGGTCGTTGACTACCCGGAAATCGATCGGGAAATTCAACCAGCTCAACTTTGCCGGGACTAGAAGTTCCGACCGTTTAGACCTGGCGTCTACTGATCAACTCTCCCATTTCTCTGGCGGTCTGGCCCTCCAATTGAATATGAGCCGGACTCCCACTGCCACCAATGATTTGACGCCTCGGGCCATCATCAAGCGAATCAGCGAGTTGCAGGAAAAGACCATGATGGCTGGCCTGCTTAGCCAGTTCCAGAAATCAAGTCTAAATGATACTTTGGCTGCCATCAACACCTATGTGTTTTCATTGGCGGCTCAGTATCCTAGTAACGAGATCCCTTATGACAATTATATCAAGATCCAGACGTTGGTGACATCCATGGCTCAATTGCTTCAAAACGCCACATCTGCACCCACTATTACTACTTCTAGTACTACCAATCTTAATAACAATAATATTAATAACAATAATATTAATAATGCCACTCGCAAGTTAGGAATCTTCCAAGACCGTATCTCCAATGTTTCTCCTTCAGTATCGACCACTTTCTTTGAAGACGATATGATCCAGGACCACCGCATCAACAACATCAACAACACAACCATCAAGTTTCCCCTGAGACATCAACTGCCAGAGTTGGCCCACCACCAGCCGCCTCAACAGTCCCATTTTCCTCACCTTCCACCACAGGAGCCCACTCCTCATCAACCCACCTTTTCTCATCATCCCCATCCCCATCCCAATCATCATCAAAATCAATCGCATCCTAATCCATACCACCATCCACCACCACCATCCAAGTTTCCGCACGTCACGCAGGATCAGCTTCACCCCCATTCGTCCCTCGAAAACCTACCCAGCCAAGCCCAATTTATGCCGAGTCCGCATTTCGATCATACTCCTCAAAATCTACAGAAACAGAATTCGATCATAAGAACTTCCTCGCCAATAGAAACTGGTTCTGATAGCGAGTTCGAAGACGAAAATGACCATAAACAGGCACTCCCTCGACCTATGAGCATGGGGTTTCATCCTAGCTATAACCAGTATGATGGCACTCCTGGAAATGACACTCCAACCCATAGCAACTACAATAATATTAACCACAATTTTCCTATGCCCTATGGCCAGGTGCCATCCAAGGATCCCAATCGACATTCATGGTATGAGGGTCCGGAATTGGGGCGGAGATCATCTATGGGAGCATTTTCCGCCAAAGGGTCGTCCAAGGCTACCGATTATGACCAACAGCATATTCCTTCGATACCCCAGTTTGATTCGCGTCACCAATTCAGAACTAATAGTCGGCCCCAATCGATGATGATGAACACTAAACCTGGCATGACAAGACCCAGCGGCGACCGCAACTCCTACTTCGGAAGGTAATGACAATCAAGTGATAATAAAAGTCCCACTACCCAAAACATTTTGTATAGATAGTTTAGTTATTTTATTTTTACAGTATTCAAAAGTCTACACCTAGGTTCTAATAACGTTAATTAGTGTATATATACAGGATGGAGTATGTGATTATATGAGTTCCAAATGCTTATTCCAAAGAGACCTTGGCTCCTAAACCTTCCAAGGTGGCCTTGATCTTATCAGCATCTTCCTTGGCAACGTTTTCCTTCAACACCTTTGGTGCAGCCTCAACAAACTTCTTGGACTCAACCAAAGACAAGCCCAACATTCCCTTGACTTCCTTAATGATCTTTGGCTTGGACTTAGCATCAAACGATTCCAACTTGATCGAGAAAATCGTCTTTTCTTCAACAACCTCCTTGACTTCTTCTTCAACAGCAGCCGCTGGTGCAGCCGCTGGAGCAGCCCCGGTAGCTGGCAATGCGATGTCTGGAATGTTCAATCTTTCCTTCAATTCTGACACCAAGGCGGATGTTTCTAACAAAGTCAAGGTGGAGATTTGATCAACAATCTGGGATATCTTGGGGTCCACGGCAGCCTTGGACTCGCCGGCAACGGTGGTATTGAAACGGACGGCCACAGGGGCAATTCTGGCGCGGGCGATTCTCACCGCAGGTCTGATAGCTTGACGTAATAAGGACATCCTGATGAACAGCTGGCTTGGGTTAGTGTTGAAAAATTTTTGACACTGGCTAGGAGCGAGCGGTAGGCGCACGTCGGTGCTGACTAAGATGGGAGCACTATATTACGTAAGAAGGCTCGTTCAGGCTGGAAAATCAATTTTTTACCTGTTAGTGGCCATTCTTTGCCCTTCGTTTGTTAGACTTCTTCCAGTGCCGTTTCTTCCTCCATAACTACTGGTCCCGCACACTATGGCTTCGTTTAGGTTTTGTGCCGAGTGCAACAATATGTTGTATCCCAAAGAGGATAAAAACGAACAGAGACTTTTGTACTCTTGCCGTAATTGTGGATATACTGAATTGGCAGAAAACCCCAAGGTTTATAGACACGAGTTGATCACCAATATCGGGGAGACTGCGGGTGTGGTCCAGGATATCGGGAACGACCCCACGTTGCCCCGCTCCGACAAACAATGTCCCAAATGTTTGAATAATGAATGTGTTTTCTTTCAGTCACAACAACGGCGGAAAGATACTTCGATGATTTTGTTTTATGTGTGTTTGAATTGTAAAAATGTTTTTCGAGTGTAACCAGCGGCAGGCCGATCGAATGTCTGTACAAAGTCTATGCAGTTGTGCCAATCAGTTAACTTCATGTTGGAATCAGTTGGTTGATTCCCATGAACATTCTATTCTTCAGGTAATGAAGACAAAGTTGAAAACGAAAAGTATTATTTTTTTGTATTTTTTTTTTAAGAAAAAAAAAGCCAGGGTGGAATACTCCGAAACCCATTATGTTAGATTGGAAATGATCGAATCGGCCACAACAGAATGGTATCCTGGTCGTGTGATAGAACCTGTGCAAAACAGTCATTATTGAATTTGTATCCATTATTGAATTCATTTCCGTTATTGAATTCATTTCCGTTACTTTCCGGCCATTTGTACCATGTTGTGGCCAGATGTTTTTTTATTTGGCGGTGCCCCATTTTTTTTTTTTTTGGTGGTGCCCCATCAGGGTACTGTACCATAGATCAATTATATATTCGTGATTATCTCTCTCTATACGCTGTAACATTAGAACGGAGATTAATTTACATCCAAATGAATATAAAAAAAAAAAATAGTATAGATAAACTAGTATGATTTTTGTATAACAGAGTCAAAAAAAAAAGTAACGGCAGCTCAGCAACAACAACCAAAAACAAACCAAACTTAACAAACTCACCACATTGCTTTTAAAAGAAATACATAATGGTCCTAAAAATCAAGGAAATAATGGCCATGTGGATCATCTCCTACACTACCATAGTCCAATTGATCTTCAGGGTAATGATCAAATAGCGATGAATCTCCAACCCCAGCAGTAATGGGGGGCTCGTATGGAGTCTCGATATCTTTGGCCAACAATTTTTCCCATACCACTTCAGAAAACCAACGATGGTTTCTGATATCAGCAGGACCATTGATCAAATTTCCTAAACGTCTAGTCAAATCAGCAGTTATTAAATTTTGTAGTAAGTCTATGACATCAGGACTCATGAAACTAGGATAATGGATTTTTCCCGAGAGAATTTTTTCGTAAGTTTTCATTGGGGTGGAGTCATAGAATGGAGTATAACCAGCCAACATTTCAAAGATCAAAACCCCTAAGGACCACCAATCAACCGATTTGTTGTAAGGTTTGGTGGTGATGACTTCAGGGGCAATATAATCAGGAGTACCACAAAGGGTCCAAGTGACGGTACTAACTTCCTTAGCAAACCCAAAATCGGTGATTTTTATATGACCATTTCTATCCAACAAGATATTTTCTGGTTTTAAATCACGATAGATGATGTCATGACTATGTAAATATTCCAAGGCTAACGTGACTTCTGCAGCATAGAACTTGGCCACCGGGTTGGGGAACCGTTGTGATTTCCGTAATAAACTGAAAAGTTCACCACCTTCAATGTAATCCATGACCATAAACAAGTTTTTAGAATCTTGAAAAGTACCCCACATTCTAATCAAGAAAGGGTGTTCTACCAACTTCAACATTCTACGTTCATCATTGGTGTGCTCGACTTGTTTCATCTTGACCACTTGTTGTTTCTTCAACACTTTGATGGCATAATATCTTCCATTGTGTACGGATCTGACCAAGTGCACTCTACCAAAGGAACCAGTACCCAAAGTTCTCATGATGTGGAAATCGGTCAAGGAGTACTTTCCCTTGGACACGGTGGACCGTTGGGGCAACAACGATCTTTGGATCGCATCGTTGGTCATTTGCTGTTGTATGGATACTTGCAGGGCTTGCAGATGGTCTTGGTGGTCTTGGTGTTGTTGTTGTTGAGCCTGGTCATGCGAAAGGGTCTGGTTTTGTTGAGGATAGTAGTTCATGGTGGAATCGGACTTGGGTTCGGTGGTGGGGGTGGGGGTGGATTTATCGTTGGAATTATGGTTTGTCAGCCTTGTTATATGAAGCTTTTTTAATATGTCCGACGAATGCATCAATAGAGGACGGGGGTTGCAAGCAGAGATCCAGGGAGCCGGTCGCTAGACGTCAATTGATGGTGCAAGTTGTGATAGTGATGCACAAGAGGAAATTAGCAATACACCAATATATTGAGGATAATGGGGATGGGGATTACCAGAGGCTTGGTGGGGGTGGCGGAGGGGTAAAAAAGGCGGAATTGGAGCGAGCAATGGGCGAAGTGGACACCGGCAATAACAATTGATGGTTCTGTGGGCCTCACTCAGATGTATTGGCACTGGAATGGATCACACAGTTGGAGTGGAAATGTATCGTTGATTATGGAATGAAGGGGAATGGTCGTGGGGGTGGACGAAATCTCTAAAGGGTGCGTGCGTAGGAACAAACAGGGGAAAAAGGTAAAAGTATGGAGGTGGTGGAGGGCCGGGGAAGATCGGACAGGAAGCCGGGAAGAAACGGGTGCTGGTTGGTCGGGGGGAGCCTAGGAGATTACGGGCAAAAGCAGGTGGCCAGTTTATGTGGAGATTAAGGATCCAGCGGGGTCCATAGAGGGCCAATAGGGGGCCGAGTTGGCGGATTTGACAGTAAGGCGTGCGGTAGGAGCACTTGCCCATGAGCAGTCATAGAAGGGCGGATTTGCACCGAACAAACTGAGGGAACATTCGCCAGCGAAGAATAGCGACAGCGACACCGTAGCCATACCACTCCCCGTGGTCCTCGCCATCAATAGTAGCTGAATC